>VYZV01038477.1:40737-62755 GCA_013401275.1 Pandion haliaetus | reverse complement strand
TCCTGCCCACTATAAAATGACACAGGGTATAATGACAGTTAGCACTTCCCCTTCTCACACAATAAAAGGTGATGGCATCTGTGTGTAAGCACACACATAAATCTGCTGGAATTGTGTATTATGAAACATTTGAGGCAAGATGTCCAATATCTCTAGTATGAGAATATTATGCTGTAGAAATACAATGCAGAATAGGATTAACAGTATCTAAGACGCATAATAACTCAGAATCTAGGCAAAGTTGAACTAGCATATAGATTTCTTTGCACTCACTATGACTAAGTCTTTGACTAATTGAAGCATTTTAAAAGTATTTCATGTGCAGTTCATAATTCCAGGAACACAGGAAGCTTTTTGCTGCATTGCCGTTTGGATGTTTTAAGTGGTAAAACCTGTATGCCATGTAAGCATCTGCTTCCATTACAGTTGTTCTGGTTCCCAGAAACAAGACCCTCTTCTTTTAAAAGCTTCCTCTAGTTTCTTTTCAATTCTTTTAATAAAACTTGTGGAATATATTTCATTTGCATAGAATTACCACATACATTTTTCTGTGACTTCTTCCTGGGAGCATTATTTTTGACTGTGCAAAAGCAAAATACTTGTATTTTACAGTACTAAACTCAACATAAACTGTCAACGCACCAGTCAATCTCTGACCTGACTTTCTTCTGTCAAAAACAGGACCACAGTAATGCATGACTCAAATACTGAGCAGATCTTCAGGGATTTCATTCATTTTTTGCTGGACTCCTGAACAGAATGGAAATAATAATTAATACACATCACAAAAGCTGCTTTGATAGTTTTGGCAGTTAGACCCACTGAGGGTTGAGTTTTCTGACTTGAACTTACACATCTTATCTAAGCTAGCTTTCTCCCATCTGGAGACTGAAGAACCGTCATGAATCTGTGAGGCAAGGCCTTCATTGGTATGAATTTTCATAGTTCCTCCTTTTAGCTCTCACTTCTTACAATAAAGTGTTCATCAAAAGCTCTGTTCAAACCCTTTCTGCTCTTCTCAATAAGTGAGCATTCAAGTAGATGATTGCATTGGAAAAAATTGAAATTACACAGAACAGTGCAAAAACTTACTACTTTCTATTAGATAAATACTATACATATCTATTCCTCAGGAAAAAAATATTGTAAAATTCCCATGTTCTTTGGCCAGTTCAATTGAACTCTCTAACAATATTCTTTGCCTGGGTCTTTTTCTCCTTCCAGCGGTTTTGTTCTGTTTCAAGGACCTGTGCTGCTTTGCTCAGTTAATGTTCTTCTCTGAGGAACTCAGCTTTACCCCAGCTGCTGAAATACAAAACAAGGCAAACAAAAAGTTGTCTTCATTCCTTCCTAATTTCCTGCCACTCTTCTCGTTTTTTCTTCAAGGGTCTACTTTCACACCAAGACAACAGAACTATTCTCTTTTCCATGTCATGGACCCCCAAGAAGCCCTTTTTCTTTCAATGCCCCTTCTCACTGTCTTTAAACCCCTTCTTCCTTGTGGAACAATATTCCCCTTTGATCCTCCTGTCTATCTGGCACTGAGACTGGCACACTAAAGTTGCCTCCTGTTCACCTACGTGGTATCTCCTGCTCTAGCACAAGTCCTCCTCAGCTCCAGTGCTACTTCTTCCCACAAACTGCTCAGTTTAACTGGTTAGCCAGGCAAGAAAACTGTCAGATATATTACCTTCAAGGAGCAGTTTTAACCCAACAGGCATTCAGGAATCATCGTTCCTGCCTGACGGATGAACTTTCAATATTCACATTTTCACAGGAACTATCTTGCATTTTGTAAGTGTTTTTTATGTATGTTCCCTATTTTCACTTCTGTCTAGGTCACAAGTTTAGGATATAGCTGAAATAAATTAGATCAAATCAATGAACAGTTTGCTACTATGTGTCTCACAGTCATTCTCAAAAAAAAAACCCCAAACAACAAAGTTTTGTCAGTGTGTTTTCTGCAGACATAAGAAAGTAATTTGGCCTAGGTGATTCATTGTTTATTCCTTTCCAGATTTAGTGGTCACTATGAAAAAATAAAGATCGTTCTTTTAAATGCCCTGCAGAGCAACAGTAGCTGTTTTCACAGACTAAGTATTGTACTTCTAAAGAAATACTGATACAGGAATTGAATTGTTGAGACTCTCCTCAGTTTCTTGTATCACAAAACTTTAGCTACAGAACATTATTTAAAATGAAGCATATGCAGGAAGGACCTCAACTGACTGAGTCTGCAGAAGCACAGCTTTGAAGAAGAATCCTGCTTTAACAGAGATTGTCTCTATCTTTCCTAATTATTGCTAAGGCATTAATCACTGCAGCTTGTAAGGGAAAAGCAGAACATTAAGACAAAACACGATCATATGACATTTACAAATCTCAGGTACCACCCTGACTTTCTCATTTCTGGTTCTACAGGATCATGATGCTTTTTGTTAATCCTGACTACATCTATAACTGACTTCAGAAGTGGGCCTAACTGGGACAACTTCTCACAGGAGACCTTGGCAGGAAGAATTCAAGAGCAAAACCTCCAAAAGAGGTTTCTCACTGCATGGGGGGTTGTTACATGAGACTTTCTTTTAGGATGGGATACAGATCTAAAGCAGTCTGGTTCTTAATATCCAGGCTAAATATTTGAGAACAGTACAAACCATGGTATTTAAATTAAGGAGACTAAACAGCAATTTTCAGTCATGTTGTTGCTCTATTCTAACATGCTGTATGCTGTGGCTGAAACATCCAACATCTGGACTGTGAATATGAAACTGCCAAAGCTGTACTCCGTGGTTGCCAAACTGCTGAGCCCATGTGTGGCTTCGCAGCTTGACATCCAGAGAGCTCAACTATGATTCAGATTCTGAAAAATCACCAGGTCTATGGCTGCAATATGATTCAGCAGTTTGGAGGGAAGCCTTCTTAAGGAAAAAAAGAAAACAGCAGTAAAATACCCACAAGTGACCATATATGGCATACAACTCTTAACAAAGAAATAAACTCCTTGAACACCTTCACTTCACAGCAGAGCTCCATAACTTCACTAGTTGGTACAAAATATGGCTTATCACAAGCAGCAGGGGCTAAATTCTGCTCCCCTAACAACCATGCAAACTCAGATGAACTCCACTAATTTCAATGGTACACAGCCTGTTTAAATACGCATATACGAAGCTCCTCGACACGCCTCTTGCTGGTGTTATTTGAGGTAAGCTTGAAATCATTAACCAGGTAGAGAGCAGCTTCCTTACTGAAGAAAGCCTCCAGTGGTATTCCAGGAATATAGCTAGCGAGGTGGACTCAGTCCCTGCCACACAAAGATACTTGATTTGTAAATGAATTAAGGCTTGTGAAGTGACAAGGAACAAAACCTCGGGTTCTGCACACACACAGAATGCACTGGGAACCTCAGTCTTACACTAATTGCTCTGTGTGCTCCCGGGATGTTTACACACACATAAAAGGTGACCATAGCTTGCCAAAATGAGGTGCCTACCGGCCTGGTACATGGAAGAGTTCAGCTGCTAATTCACATTGCAAAGCCTATTCCTCAAACTTGGCTCCTTGCCTTCTTGAAGATAAAAATAGTTAAAGCCTGATTTTTTTCTTCATTTATTGATTATTCGGGTGGGCCAGCACTCCACCAAGACATGAGAGCTCTCAGCCCTCATGCTGCGCTGCTCAGCCCTGCCTGGTCAGACAGGTCAGACACCATCCATCCATCTGTACTGCCCTCATTCTTCTGGTGACGATGCCTACGCTTCCTTTGCCAAGCAGAGTGGCTTAACGAGTATTCTCTAGTCCTTACAAAATACATGCTCGGTCATTTGGGGAATAAAAAAAAAAGTGGAATAAATGCTGCTCCAGTTCAAGTTGAACAATTTGTTCAGCACTACAAAATGTTGCTTTAGGAAAGCTTCCTTTTAATATAGTACATGAGACAAATAGAGCCCTTTTTTCTCATTCCCTTCTCTTTAACAGTAATTGAATGAAGTGGAGATTGTGAGGTAAAATCAAGCACATCTGGGTCAATTAGCATGGAAAGTCAATTCTTTAAAACCTGATGGATGCCTCTGGGAATCGCGCACTTCACAGCACGAATCTCAGTGCAGTGCCGCACTCTCAGCAACTCAACTCAATTAAGCCATTACGTGGTTCTTTAAATCTGGGGATCCGGGGGAATTGGTTAATTGTCTGCTTGTCATGGTTCCTCCTCAGGGAGCATGTAAACGTCTTCTGTCTCTCCTATAGATGTGCGGTGCACATAAGAACAATCCATTTTAGCTGACTTATTCAAAGCTTATTTCTCCCGTGGGAAAATTAATCTTCCTCCTCAAACACTGCCCATAACAACAAAGCTCTCCAGTGGAATCAAACTATGCCATCAATATGGAATAGGTTTTCAATTATTACAGCCAAGTTTATATTTCCTTTTCCTTGCAAGACTCAACTATTTCTCCCTGCTTTCACTTGTTCATGGCTTTCACAACCAAACTCCTCAGGCCTGCCATGGGGTTTTACCATTCTCCGCAGCTATGAGCAGCTCTGCCGCACTCTGGGACTTACGTAATGCACCATAAGTCACCGACTGACTTTACAATCAGCAGAGCCCGAGCAAGCCATCTAAGCATTTACGAAGCACTTTACTCCATGGATAGAGCTGAGTGTCTCCAGAGGATAACTCATCCCACATCCGGATAGATGGGCAGGATGACACGTCGGGGAATGCTCACCTGTCCCCTCCAGAGAGCTGCTCTGGATCCACTGACACACTGGATCCACTAAAGAGATCTTCAACAAGCAGCCTAAGGCAGACATCCCACTTTCAGACAGTAAAATTAGTGAGATTAATCCCACCCACCACTGTGACTGTGGCAACCGCCCAGGAAAGACTGCTGTCCCTGTCTTACCATACCACATCAGTGAGCTCCTCTTCATGTACACACAAGCGGCTGCTTTCACTCTTTTGCTTCACGTTTCAGACTGCTGAACACCCAAAATCTCTAGCTGGTCTTGGTAGGAGACAGTTACTGGGTGCTCAGGATTGTGGAAAACAAGTCACCCCATTTAGCCCCTAAATATGGATTTAGAAGGCTAACTTTAGCTTCAGAATTTTTTTAAACTTGGCATGGTATTAAAATCCATCCATGGGGCGAGTTAATTTTTTACCATCAAAGAGAAGTAAAACAACTTCTCCAAGGTCATACAGCAGGACAACTAGGATTAGAATGCCACAAATTCCGTGTGCTATAACCAGAAAATTATTCTGTTTCCTAAATGTAACATAATTGGGACATAGTCTGATAAATGGAGACTGAGTAAGCCACACTAAATCTACTGATGTGTTCTGCAACGTCTGGATGTGTCCCCAACCCTAGCTATGAAAGGAAATGTAATTATGGTAATGGGAAAGTGCAGTCCACCCATCATTTGGGTTACCACACACATACGTAACCGATTCCAAATATAGAACTGCAGTAATGTCTCTTACATTCTTATCTCCCTTAGATCCCTTTTCCTTAAGTTCTAAGCTTGCCATCTTTTCCTCTGACAGGAGAAACAATCTATTTTGATGTGTGCACGCCAGCTAAAGGGCTGTCATGACCTTGAGGACATGGGGAATGGCTGCTCCACATTCACTAGTGAGCTGCCACTGGGGGCAGACACCTTCACTTGCCCACGTAGGTGTAACCAGAGTGTTTGCTCAAGCGCAATGTTGGGGATGAAGGAGGGAAGCTAAGCCTGAGGAAGAAAGTTCAAGGAGGAGAGGAAGATCAGGAAGCCAGAAAATTTTATAAAGCACCCTTGTGCTTTGGAACCTATGCCAATTTTAAAAATGAGGCATATGTTTCTTAGTGCAGTCTTAGCCATGAATGCAGGGCAGTGTAGAGATTCACAAGCCTTATTTAAACAGCCTAGTTTGGCTCTGGAGAAGAACAGCATACCACACCATCCAGGCTAACTTACACAGCTTCTGCGATGGCAGCTTAGACCAGTCAGCTCCTCAGATATAAAAGGTAAATTTATGTTGGTGTCCTTAGCATGTATCACTCACATGGTTTACATCATCTGGAGGACCTGTCTTCAGAAGTTGTGCAATACGTATGTGTAACTTAGGAATTTCAGCCCCCGAGTACGTGCGAGGGATCCTGACAACAAACTTTCTGGCTCTCCTGCCTGTCTGCAATCCAGGGACACAATGCCAGACACTCTTCCTTCTGTGGTGGACTGGCATGCAATTATTTTTGTGCACCTCAGCTTGCCTTGGTTACAGAAAAGAGAAGAAATATTTTATTAACTTTCACCTCCTAAACTAAAGTGTGGTAGATAGCTAGACTTCCAATTTCACCAAGTTTTTGCAGGCAAAGAAGTGGCTCATTGCCAGGTGTCTATCAAGACATTCAGATGTATCTAAAGTTGAAAAAAGAGTTCTGATTCCAACTTGAAAATGTTAGTAGCTTTACGCTGTCATGCCTAGATGTTTACCATGAGTTATAGGAGTATAATCAGAGGCAGCAGTGAGAAGGATTAGAGAAAGGGATTGTGACCAGCACATCCCCACACAAGGCTATCTTCTTGGAAGTGCCTTGTTCTCACACTGCCACGGCAGGGGCAGCCAGTCCCAGCGCATTGGTGGCAGCTCCTTCAGCGTTCAGTGCTTCTGGACACAATCACAAATCAGAGCTTCACGTCGAAGGGACTCTGTTCAATTTCCACCCACAACCAAAGCAACACGATAGCTCTGTTCTCAGTGAAAATAACACTGATGCTCATGTACGTGTGCCTGGACCAATCGTCAAGCTGTTGCAGATTCAAGATACTTTAATTTTCCCTTTCAGAAAAAAAGAAAAAAAAAATTGGCAAACTATCTCTTCTGCCTTTCTTATTGCCTGGAATTCACCAAGATGGTGCCTGATCAACCATGGCTGGAAGAAGAAAAATAGGGAAGGACTAGAGTAATCGTAGTAAATTCAATCCAACCAAGTCAACAGCAGCTTGAAGGCTTTCTGGATGCTTTGCAATACACATGCATCAAGTTCAGCTGGTCCATTTTCTGCTAAAAATGTATCTGCATCCCAAAGTTAATGAAGATAGAGGCCAGTAACAGCTGAATTTCTTCCTGACCATAAGGTACAGTAGCCCCTACAGTTGAGTATACACTATATACATGTTGAGGAAGGGACAGACCATTGCATGGCAACTGCATGTAACATAGCCAATTCCTGAGTGCCCTGCATAATTCTGTGCTGTAGTCTTCTATCCCAGTTCAGAGATTGTATAAAATGCTGTTACTGTGTTTACACTGGCTTCACTTTCATGCAAAGGACTACATGAAATGTCAAACACACACACAAAATAAAGACAGGCCTTCTTCCAGACCTGTCAGCAGCACCTTTGAAACGTTGTATATGCACCTTAGGAAAAAAAAAAAAGAAAAGAAAAAGAAAAACCAAAAAGGAACCATTTGCAATGAATAAGAACTTGCTTTTCTAACCTTTCTTCAGAAACAGCTCTAGCACCCTCCATCACCCAGGGTAGCACAAAACCTGGTATGTTCACCTTGGCATTACAAATAGATACACACACAAACATACATACGCATACCTACACAGACCCAAAACCCTCTCCCCAGGAACGTGGCCTTCCTTTTTCAGGTACATACCAGCAGGAATGCATACACTGAAGAAACAGAGGCAGAACACAGTCATGTTTTTTCACACAGTCGTTTTTATTCTGCTTGCAGCAGTTCCTTCCTTTTCCAGCCACAGGCAAGGGTTGAATCCAGATGAGCCAAAGGCAGTCTAGGCGGGATGTAAATGAGACCACACCTTCCAAACACCCGCCAATCATAAGGGAAGACCATGGATGTAAATAAAACCACACCTTTGCTGGACCAGCCTCCTCTTCTTACGTAAAACAGTTTCCATGTAAATAAGACCACTCCCTCGGGTGGCCTGCCTATTTCCATGTGTGATGAGAGGCATGTAAGCAAGGCCAATCCTTTTCACAAACTCTTAAGTAAAACTGAGAGGAGCGTAACTTTTACCCTTCTCTTGCCCAGAGAAAAGCTAGTTCCTTCTTTGGAAAGCACTTTCTTGCTGTGTGTGGGATACTATGAGTCAGCACAGATCTTTCCTCAGTCTTCCTGTCAGGCATTGAAAACTGCTTTATGAACAAATTGTTTGCCTATAGGACATGGATACACATTTTCAGATGTAACTTTTACCTTGCACTGACAAGCCTTCTCAGCCTTTACACTGACATTAGATGGGTGCCTTCCTTCCAACTGGGCAGAATTCAAAAAATACAACAACGGAAACAGTTAGATCCTCCTGCATTTTCTCTTATATCCTTCTTTCCACATGCACATCCAAAGCTGATTTTGAGATTTCCAACCCAGATCAAATGCAAGAGGCTTGTCCCTAAAGATAAAGCACTAAACTGCAGCCAGGCTTCAGTATAACTTTTTCCAGATGTCAGAACTTACTACAGTCATCTCTAAAATCAATCCTGGTTTGGGCCAACAAGCAACCTAAGTATCAGTAAAACAGTACTGTGAGAGTCATTTAACTACTTGGAAACATTTAAGATGTCTAGGTTAGGAAGGCAAACAACTTGAAGGCATTCGGATAGGAAAAACACAGTTCTCGGCTACACTTCTCACACTAAGAAAGTCCTGGAGAAATAAAATAAGCAGACTCCAACTTCTTAGAACAAGATATATGAGACAGAACGAAAGTGCTTGCAATGGCACACGCTTTAGCCAAAAAGGTGGTTTTTAATAAAATTGGGAAAGGGTGTACTGCATTCCCACAGAAATGGTGGAAAGACAGATGTTGTCCAAGTTTAGGAAAACAAAATTGTCCACATTTTTGATGTTTGCACCAAAGGAAAAACTACCACTTTGAACATTTGATGAAAGACTATTAAAGGAAATCATTATTATTATCGTGGCTCCCATCATGATACAAAAGGCCAGGATCTGTCAACATTTTCCTTATAAATCCATCTTTCAGTAGAGTCTAAATTGGCCTGAAATAGCTAGTTGGGATCAAAATCTGGATTGTGAGATCTCTGGAAGCAAAACTGCATCTGGCTGTTTACAAAATCCTAGTCTAGAGAGACCGTGAGAGCGGAAGAGGGAGCATTTTTAGTGGTTAAAGCTATCTATCTTGTTTGTGCTGCTTTACAGTGCTAATCAGTGATCAGCAACTGAAAAGGAAGTTTGGAATCAGTGCTGATGAGCATCCAGAAGTCCACATGCACATTCAGACATCTCTGCTAGCATTTCCTTTTGTAACATGCAGCTGCCACATAACACAGGCCGTCTCATGATATATCTGGAGCTCACACTTCCAAGGACATCCTGGACAAAACCCAATGAGGTCCACAGCAGGAAAAGGAAGATTCCCAAACATTCTTGATTTTCAGCAAAGAATTATTTCATGCCTAGCCTTAGAACTAGACTATGTCTAAAGCATGATTATTATGCTAATTTAAGAAACCAGTTCATTAGGCTTAAAGGGTAGCACTCAAACCAAATGACAGACACAGTTTTCCTTTTTGAGCCAGCCCCCCAAAAGTGCCTACCCCAAAGCTGTACACTTTAATGGAAGACAGAGAGTAAATAAAATGAGAAATGCAGTCATAGGGCAAGTCCGATTTGGCACTTGATTTTACAGACTGAAAATACTGGTTCCCATCCACTGCTCCTGCATCATTGCACTGTTCAGTGGCTCAGGCCACTCTCACGTACATGTAGCACATCCCCGCTGTCTATGTGCTTCTATAGCTTCCTTCCACACTTCAACTTCCATAGATGTAAAAATGAAAAGAGTCAATTGTTAAGTCAATTCATGTTTCCCTGTACTAAGCTAATTAGGCATCAGGGAGAACAGCAATGGGCCCTGGTACAAAACCTGCCATGGGCTACTCTTTCAGTCACCTCTCCATAAGTTTTTCTGTTTTGCAGTTTGTTGATCTTCCCCTCAGCATTTTCCTTTCTTGCCATTTCTGCTCCAGTTTATGCCACACACCTCCTCTTCCTCACTCTTCCTCCTTCATAACGCATAGCCCCTTTCCAGTCTCCATGCTCTGGCAACTACGGTCTTGCACTTAACCTCCACTCTCCTTTCAACTGCAATACCCCTAAAGTCAAACCACCTTACCTGCACTCTCAGGAAATACCCATCCTGGGTTATTGGTTCTCCCCTATTTTACCAGATTTTACAAGCTCTTTTATAAAAACATGCTCTTAATCTGTGCGGCACAACTGGCAAAATCAGGACCCGAGTGTGGTCTCTTCAACACAGAGGCTGTGTTTTACTGTGCATTCCTGTAACACTCCACACAACTGGTATCTTTCGCACACTTGTTTACTATTAAAAATGTATTACACCAACAATTATGTCTTAAATTTACTAGTTCAACAAATTACATAAATCCCTTACATTTCAATTAGCTAATTAGTTAGATCCTTTAGGAAGATGTTCACTTAAACTCCTAGGCTTACACCAGAATTATTTTGTGAACGAAATCTGTATAACAGTATCTGAGAGAAACTTTGAAACAACATATTACAAGAGAGAAACTGCAGTTGGTGAGAGACCAATAAACACACTGTAAATTCTGAGGGTTTGCACAAGAAACACTGAGTCGTGAATGACTATTCCAGAAATGGAAAAATAGAGAGTCTCTTGACATCCAAATAGGGTGAGCAGGCAGTGCTCCAACAAACAAATCAGGAGTGGAAAGAGAAAAAATGTCTTCTTGGATCCAAATAGTTTAAAAAATGAAAACAGGGATTAAAAAAGAAGAACTAAAACATGGGAAGCCGAAGCCTATTCCCATATTTTATTGCACCACTTGAAAGAAAGCTAAATGCAGGCTCTGTCCTCGTGAGAAGTAACATCCTCTGTTTTTCTGCCAGTGTTAGATAAGACTCACTGATGAAGATGGGGTTTAAAATAGGATGGGATTTAAATCGGTGCATAGAAAGACGGGTCATGCCACTTCCTCTTCTTTTTTTTAAATGCAAGGATGACTCTTCTAATGTGTGCACTTGGGGGGTGGTAGGTCAGGCAGATAAGGCTCCCACGTCAGCTCTTCCTCATGCCAATCTGCAAAGCAGCGAGTCTGAAAGAGCAAGTGCTAAATGCTACTGCCCTTTGCTACGAAAGGCAGGAAAACCCCTGAAGGAATAACCTGCACCAGCTCTCAGACCTGCAGGCACCAGCAACGCAGCCCGCACTTGAGCCCTCTGAAAACCGTCCTGGCACATCACCCTTCTGGGAGATGCTTGAGGGGTTATGGCAGAAACCCAACTACGACTACTTTGGAGAGCTGTTCAGTGTTACATCTGTTCTGTAGGGCCACTTAGATGAAACATGGTAAACACAAAATGGTCATGAAGTGGCTGTGAGTGGAGGTAAGGCCTTCATACGTGAGTGCCATCAGAGAAGGGTTTAGTGCCCTCAGGTCTCCAGAGGAGCTCTCACTAAATTCAATCCTTCCTGCTCTGTGTCTCAGGAACTCCCCCTGCAACCCCAGCAATGAAAAAGTACAACACACAAGTACCGTTTCTGTACAAGTAGTGAAGCTTTAGCCAATGCGCCCAACTACAATGCGTAATCAAGCACAGGACTCAAATAAAAGCACAGAAGACGCAGAATGACAGCTGAAGGTCTCCAAAGAAGTCATCAGTGATAGATCCCTACCTGTTGGACTCACTGGCCTGTTATCTAACACTGAGCCTTTGAACTACCCAATCCAAGGCTGTGTACTGCAGACACTCACAACAATGGGATTTGTTTTAGGAACAACTACAGTGACAGAAAACAGTAAAACTGCATTACCAAATTTGCTTTTACACAATAGGCTTTCATGACTCTAAATGAATCATGGAATATTTTTTCAGTATTCCCTGTTGTGGGCCAGAAAATGGATTTTTGGCTCCTTGAATACTGTGCTTCCAAACATCTCTCCAGCCCCACTTACCGTGACAGACATTAAAAAAAGTCCCTCAAAGTGAAAATTTTAAAGTGTTTTTCAGGCCAATCAAGACCAGTAGGTCACTGACACAAAGTGAATTTCAAAATAAACTCCCCCAATGTTTCTTCCGTCCAAAATCAAACCAGAACATTGACATGTTTACAAACAGAATAATTCCAAGTTTTTTCTAAGCTTCATTTTGCTGAAAATTAATGCAAGGGATGCACAGGGCCTATTTCATCAGAACGCCTCTTTCTAATGAAAACAAACTTTGATTAAAGCTTCCCCGTTGCCCTTGAAATTTAAGGAGAAAAGACTACAAATGTTCCTGGTGACTTTTTCTCTCAGTGGAGAAAATGACAGGCTGTATAACTGCATAAGACAGACGAATAGATAGGCAGGCAGATGCCCCCAAATTTAAACACACACCAAAAAAAAAAAGTCCTGGAGATCTGAAGGGGATTTTCATAGCCTGTCTGCAGTTCTGACTGGTCCCCTAAGAGGAAAACAAATATCTGCCTGCCTTACATACTCTTGAAAAAAAAAAAAATCCTGTCATGATTTTTAAGTGTGTTGATCATAGTTTATTTTTAGATCTGACAAACCACAGAAACATCTCCAAAAATATTCTAAAGAAACACAGTGACCTTTCCAGCTTGGAAAGCAGAGATATTTTAACAACATCATCCAAGCTACTGTACAGGCTGAACAAACCTGTAAGACCCCTCAATGGCCTACCAAAAAGCGTCCCACATTCATCTATACACCGTCCCATAAAAACTTCTCACCTAGGCTAGCAAAGGGACAGGGATTTGATACACAAATGATGCAAAAGCAAGTGAATACTTTGCAAGGTGCAAAGGGCAGAGGTGGGCAGGGAAGAAAGTTTTACCCCTCATGATCTGGTGATGACACGTTACAGCTGGCCAGGCAGAGTATCACCACTGGCCTATGGTCAATCTGCTGAAGCTATCTATAGCTGGGTATTGTATTATGTCTAAAAATTATCTCAGCCCCTACGCTTACTTACTGATTCAAAACTTCCTTCCAAGCAAGAACAGTCATTAGGCAAGAGGATCACAGACCTTGAGTTTATTTTCACCAGAATTCACACAGCATCAATACTGTGGCCCCGTATCACGCAAATTGTGCGCGCTCTACTGCCTTAACCTTGGAGTTTTTTTCTCTCCACCTTCCCTGTTATTCCCATCTTAGTTCTCCCCAAAACTCTAATGCATTGGTTCACTTAGTCTAGGCCTATCAAAGATGCTCTAAGTCCTGCAACTATGTTCCTGCTTGGCTTTCTTGGCAAGTATCTGCAGGGCAGAACTTCTTGTTACCTTGCATTTTTTTTGTTGCGTATTAATTTTTTTTATATAATTAAGTGATAAGAATGTACTGCTCTGTGTTTGTCTGCAGTAAAAGCAGCAAAAATGAAGCAATTTTGAGCAAAAACATAACTTTGGCAGGATTTGCTCTGATGGCCTTCAAGAAACAAAATTAGCCACCTCATCCATTCATCAACTAATTTGGCTTGAAATACACCATGTGTGGTTTTATTGCTGGAATTATATTGTAATAAAATAACCTTTTTCAAATGTCAAAAGTGCATTACGAATCAGGTCTGGACATAATGTAAAATTAAGTCTCTGTGACCTCTAGCACCAGAAGAACACATGTATACCTCTTCAACTAAAAGAATGATTCATTTGCACTACATTCTTCAAATGTTATGAAATACACACCATGTCCAGAATTAGTATCTTGACACTGTACTTTGCAAAAGCACTCTAACCAGGGTCTACATTTTTACACTGTTAGATGCCTGCCTTTTTATTATCTTCTTTTACGTACTCACACTTTGTTGCCAATTTCCTCAGCAAATGTTCTAGGAAAAAAGCTCTGACAAACCAAGCTGAAAGTGCTTCAGGAAAAGTGGGACAGAAGTGTAGGTATCTTTAAAAGTGATTTATGTGAAACTGTGACACTGACTCAGGTCAGTGTTCTCCAGGTTTTTAGTACTGCAGGACTCCAGGTGAGTGCAATAAACTGTGCTACAACCTTCAGTATGTTTCTGACTTTAATTCCTTCTCATGCATAACTGCATAATAACTCATGCATCACTGGAACTAAGGGAAAATTTTGAAGTTGCTCTGAATTTATTTGATTTTATCTTCTGTTTGCATTTTTATCTCCAGTTGATTCCCTGAATTAGTAACAACCATCCCTAAGAAAAAACAAGAAATGTGAGGTTTAGGCACAAGTTTGTCCAATGTATAAATGTTCTTGTTATCTTAGGTGTTTATTGTTGAACAAAACCAACCTTGCATTCCTTGAGACTTTCAACATACTTAACATAGTTCCATTAGAACCTAGATGCATTACCTCCCAAAAGTATAAACAAATTCCTTATGTCTTATTTGGAAACTGGACCATTAATTCTCTTCTTCTGTGTTTGTTAGGCACCAGGTTGTGGGACAGACATTGAATTTAACAATATACTATAGACAAAGAATGTAGATTTCTCCTAGGTTCCTTTTGATGATAGTTCAAGGAATCACAGACATACAAAAAGCACAGAAAAATTTCACCCAAAGAATTGTTTTCTTTCCCATCCTACCTTCGCCATTAAAATCAAAAGCAAAGACCTGCTTGCCATATTTTCCTCTGCATGCTAAAAGAACACAGGTAGCAAGTAATACACAGCATTGTTATTTCTCATGATAGGTTACAGAAACATAAATATGATTTTTGCATTTCTCCTTTAATTCTTTGTTTTTCCTTGCTTACTCTATCTCGTTACAGATCTGCACACTCAGATCTGGAGGATTCTATAAAATAAAATGTGCCTGATTCACTCCTTTCGCTTGCTTGCTTTCCTGACCATTAAGTAGTTCCTGAAAATTACCTCATTCTTTCCCAAAATTTGTTGACTAGGTTGTCCTGTGATAAAACTCCCTAACACAGACCCAAAAAGCAAGAAACACATAGTCACTCCACCGTGCCCCTCAATACAGCCTGTTCCTGAGTGCAGAGGGGGAAGGAAAAACAGACACTGGCATCCAAAGGTGCTCAGAACAGGAGCACCCAGACTTTGCTGCAGACACATCTCCTCTCTTCTTCTGGCAAATGAGTTCACCCATGGTTGAACAGACCCGAACACTGTTTCTCGGTGGTAAAATGCTGTGAAGGTGGTAGGAAGAAAGCTGCCAAGCCCACCCCATCCTTGGCTCATTCATTTACACCACTCTCCTCACACACCATTTCCTCCACTTCCTCTGTGTCCTCCCCCCAACCCTTCCCACACAAACACACACGTGCACCTCTCTCTTCAGCCCTATTTACCCTTTCCCACTCAGCACCACAGCTGGTTGTCTCTGGGTACAGGCACCAATCCGGCATGTGGGTGGGAAGCTGACAGGAGGGTCAAGCCCTCTTGTCATGCTGCACTACTCCAAAATCCCAGCCCACTCCTTCCACTCTCACACCTACATCCCCATCTCTGCCCACATCCCTCCTCAAAACTGCACCAGGCCCACTGGCAGGGCAGGACGGTGGCTGACAGACGCGCTGCTACTGCACACAATGCGCTGCAAGAGTAGCTGTGGTCAGACATGGGACGAGAGAGTAATACCGCAGCTGGGGCCAAGGCAGGAGGAATGCATCCCCCTTCCCCATCCTCGCTGCACAGGACCCGCAGAGTCCAGCTACTCATGCATTAAGCAGACAGAGCAGATTTCACCGAGACTAGCATTCCCACAAGAACAATCCTTTTCTATCAAGTTGGCAAAACTTTCCTCGCTATGTCCTCTGCCTTGCAAAGATGCCTTGCCTCTGCCTAGCATTTTTTCTTCATTAGCAAATAGTCCTAACGTGGGAAAAGCCTTTTGTCAGAACGACAGGGATTTTGCAAGTACTGTACAACTCCCACATGTCATCCTCCCTCCTGAGGCAGGAAAAAAATTCAGTCACATTCGCCTTACATCTGGACAGAAAAGCTGGTTGGAATGAATAAGAAAAACAGCGTGGTTTTGCGATGCAGTGAACCATTCAGCTTGTCCCAGCTGCAGAAACCCTCCAGCTCCTTCCTCCAATCAACCCTTTCATTCCTAGCACATCCACTCTTCTTTTGCACCCATTCTTCTCCCCGAAGGGACTGGCAAGGGTATGCACATGGAATACAACACTTGCCTCGGTGGCTTCTTGGGCAGCACAGTCCTTTCCAAACTTCTACTCCCCCCTGTGGCGGCTTGGTGGCAAAAAAGAAATATAAAGCACGCTTCCCAAGTCATGTACTCTACCGTCACTCTTTGCAAGCCATTTATGAAGAAAAAAAAAAAGATCTGTGGATATGTGAAGGCCTAAGAGAGGCCTCAATTTAAGATGGTAAAATAAGAAAGCTGTTCCCAGGGAATTTGAAATTCAACCCTCTCTATCTCATGAGTGACACAAGGAGAAAGAAAAAGATGTGGCTAGTTCACATAAGGTTTTAAAATTCACCCGAAATTTTTGTATTACAAACTTCCTAACTCACAGGGTGAACACTGGTTAGGACAGTTTTAGGATTTTCAAATACCTTGCAAATCTTAGGGAATGAAAACAGGCAACTGATGAACTGTCTTTTCATCCCATGTCAAATTGTATCTTAAATAATCATACAGATCTACCATGCTATTAAGGTTAGACTTTTCCACAAGATCCATCATGGGTAACTTCCTCATAAGAAATGCACCACAAATAACTTCATAGACTCAGTCTTCATAAAGACCCCATTGTCCAAAATGGTCAAAACAAACACCTAGGTACAGTAAAAACCTAACCTTGATTTCTATTTAAAACCCTTTAATAAAAGGGTTATAAATGGAGTAATATGCTCAGAAACACTTGCTGTTAATGTGAGACCTACCACTTTTACAACTTCATGCTTATTACTTAAAAGCCACTCATCACCAAGACATTTGTAGCAACATGGTTGTAAACTCTAGACCTGGGACCATCACCGTTTAAAACAACTAAGTTTCCTCAATTAGCTCCTGCAGGAAATCAAAATATCTTAGAAATGTCCCCACTTCCCTAACAATGCACATTTCTTGGAGTATCTGCTTTTCTCGGCTCCATGTGGAAAACATTCTGACAGAATTTCCCACCGACACCAGGGACATTAGCATTGTGAAACGGTTTTCAGACCTGGTCCAGTAGTTGCTAAATTTCACACACATCCACAGGTCAATAAGGAAGCCACCTTGGCTGTTGTAGGTTACATCCTAGTTTCCCCATCTGCGTCACTTGTACAGATGTATTTGCACAGGTCACATACCACACATCACTTGCTGAAAAAACAGTCAGCCAAGCTGGCAGCTGAAACATGGGGAACCATTTTCCTGAAAATGAAGCAATCTCTAAAATGTTAATACATTGAGGATGTTACGTTCCTTTGTAGGTCAGCTGCTGCAGTGTGCTTATCAAGTCCTCCGGAGGCATGAGAGACCTATACAATAACCCAACTCCTCCACTTTCTCAGGAAGGCCTGTGTAAACAGAAAAGCCCATGCTACACTATACCAAGGTCAGTGAACTCAGGTTGCATCAAAAAAGGGGCAAATTTTACAGACAGCGATCTCTTTCTCCCCAAAGAAAACACTGCATCAACCCCGAATGTACAAATACCACTCCTACCCTATCAGACAACATGGACAAACGTATCCCACAGGATTTTCCCCAGGCCTCTGCTTCTCCACAGCAGCTACAAAATAAATTAAGAGACCCCATAGTTTATGGCAGAGCTAACTGCATTTGTTAAGTGAAGTTCCTAATCCAGCCAATTCTTAATTAAACATAGATGTCTCTCAGCTTGGGGGAAAAAAACCCACAAAACCTCAAAAGTCACTCTGACAGCTCCTGAGAGAAGCAGGTTGAAAAACTGAAAATCACTTGCACTTTAGAATAAGCAGATCTGATTCATTCCTACCCACATAAGCCATGACAGAGTGGGAGGAAGTGTTCCTCCAGCTGTTTTCCACGTGGTTCCTCTAAGAGATGGACCTCAAACAATTTCTGGTGGATGTTCTGAATCAAGTCCCTGGCCACATTTCCTCTCCAGCCAGTGACACTTACTTTTTATGAACTGTTAACCATTTATAGGACAATTGTCAAAAGAGTGGTTAGTGACTCACTGCAGTCCTACACTAGTTGACTTGCTACCACAAGAGGTTGCGAACCTCAGTCAAATCTGAGAAATAAACAACTGAAAGTTTCTTCCCTCCTTACTCACCTTTGTGAGCTGCAGAAGGGCTCTGCACTTCCCCACAAAAACCTAGGACGCAGCCAACCTCTGCAGAGGTGTAGTGAATGCTGCTTCCTACAGTGCTGATGAGAATTATGGCAAATATTTCAGGATAAAATCAGATAAACTGAACCTGAGGCTTGGTAGGCAAAGGACCTTTGGCTTCATGCTCCTTTGTAGTCTCTCTTTCATACCAATATTTTTAAGTGTGCTTTGAATACTTGTATAGATTATTCTACTTCCAGTAATCACTTTGCTGCTTTAAGACCACACACATTCATAAAAACTCGTTACTTTTTAAGAATGAAGCCAAGAGCTTAAAGCAGCATTCTCAGTGACTCTAGAAGCAACAAAATATTACATGTTAGAACATAAAGAAGTTTAAATAACGACTATAATAGAAAACAACAGAACTCAGATCTACTAATGGGAATCACATCTGATGGTTTTGCTTTGCTCATAGTGCTGAGTAGCTTTAGCTCAATGGACTTGGACTTCTTAAGTCCAAGTATTTTGATGGCCAACAGTGCATTCAGTGAATCTGCCCAACTGACGCTAGCAGAGAATCTGACCCAGTATCTCAAGGAACTTGGACTAGGTCCACCAGTTCAGCAGCGAACATTTCCATAGGCCCTATGCCATCCATTGCACCGCCCAGCCTTCTTATTCTAGTTCTCTTTGGAGAAGAGCTAACGCCTCTCATTCGTAAGATTAGCTGACGTGAACTGTCACAGCTCCAAAGCGGAAGGCTCGCACCATGTGCCTCACTCTAACAAAGCAATACAAATGCCACAACGTGGATAACTTGTTTGACAGCTCCTGGGAAATGTAGTTTTCTATTTTGCTTTGCCGTTGTTGATTCATGAGCTCACGCATCCCTCCAGAAAAAGATGAGTAAAAGTCCAGCAAGTAGTCTACTTCAGAGCACTTTCTATGCCTACACATACATAGAATAAGTTACCAGATGACTTCTAAGAAAGACAAATAACAGGCAACCACATTCACGATGGAATAGATCTCTTTATTTTTATTCTGTGTCTATTTCTGAGCTAGCAGAGTAAGTCCTGCTTGGAATCTGCATTTTAAGCAAAAGCCTACTAACATAACTTTAACTAGACCTCTCAGGATTTTGAGATATATTTATTACAACTTTTAAGAAATATTCTGGTGAGCATTTTGGGAAAGGAACTAACTGGCATACTAAACCTGAGGCAAGCCAGAAATGTCTGAAGCCAGCTACAAGCCTATCACGATGATAAACAGCTCAGGGTCCAAATGTCCATATATGGCAAGACTTCCTATAAGACTGACAGTACTGTATGTGCATTGCGTATGGTTGTTGGATCAGATTCACATTCCTCGGGTATGTTTCTCTGGGAGCTTTTGATTTCCGCTTTGAGGGCTGGCTCAGACCTCCAATTGCTCTTATAAAAAAATATCTGTGACTGAAAGTTGAAAATGTGCAAGATTCTTTCTTTAAGTACACAAACACTCCAAGTCTAGCCACTTTCCTGTAGTCTTGCCAGGTTTTCAGTATGTCTGATACCTGATCAAGTGACTTTTTGGGGGGAAGGAGGAAAAAAAAAGAAGGAAAAACACAAGAGAGGAATGTAGTATATCCACACCTGTACATTTTACAAGACTTCACCAAAGGAACTATACGAACTGAAGCTGAGGTAGACACACGCATACCGTATATAGCTGTGTAAACAAGTCTGCAAGGCTGGTGTAGTGAATTCCTAGTTTCAGCAGAAAAAATATACTATCTTAAAAGCATGTGCTGTATAAACACCTGCATGGAAGTCAAAATTAGTGCATTTTTAACCATTTTATGCATCGATGCCAAGATGTACTTCTCCAACCCATGACACATTGTCATCAGAAAGGATAACCTGAAGACTGATTGGATTCTGAAAGAACTAACTACCTTTGCTTCCAGGTTCCCTTCACCCCTGTGCGTACGTACACATGCACAAACGAGGTACCCGATGAGTCACATCTAACAGCACAGAAACCAAAATGGCAAAAAGGCAAAACCTGATGGACTCTGATTCTTACCCGCTTTCGTGGGCTGGTACAACCTGTAATTCAGTGAGCTAATGCCGGATTCACAGTGGTGCAAGACCAGAATTAGTTCTCAAGTCCAAATGCCTATTTAAGTGTTTTTTCTCAGGGCAGCAAGTGGATGGGGCTTGCTGTACTTGGTCCACAGTGTGAGGACTTAGGACAGATTTATCCTTTAATTTTGGATTTCCTGGCTTTCTGGTGGTTTGTTACTTTTAAACATACCTTTTCTGTCAGTGAGATTCTTAGGTTTTGTTTAATAAAATTGTTTCTCTGAAAAAAACTCTTACATGGAAAGTTATAAAACATGTCTAGAGCCTCTCTCTCTCTCTCTGATGTTCTCCTACCATATTTAGGCATTTTAAAAAGGCATTCTGTTTACCTGGTTACATTTGCATTGTGGTATGCTTGTCATACATAGTTTGGTACACATATTTTTTACCCAGCACTGAGGCCGTTGGAGTCCTTCAAGTAAATACAGATTTCGGGAGGCCTCATGGGTATGGGAACACATATTGTTTATCATAACTGTTCTGGGATTTTTTTTTCTTTCAGAGCCAATTTCATTTCTTTTAATGGAGAGTTTCAAGTAGAAGAAGTGACATCCAAACGACTTTACCAGCCAAAGTACAGTGCTGGCAGAATACAAATAACAGGTTTACAGTACAATATATCTTACTGAGGCTTTACATGAAAACATTTCTTTTCCTCTGAAGAATCCGGTGCATACATATTGCTGCATCATAGCATGGAAGTATGCCTACATATGGAAGGATGGAAAGAAGGGGGGGGGGTATGGCAGCGGGAGAAAGCCTACATGCAAAAGACGGTATCTTTTAAGATGTCCATCAGATTTCAGTTTGCCTAATAAGATGCATTAAGCCGGTCTCTCTCATTAAACACTAACATACTTCTACAGGTCAAAAGCCAAAACACTGGCATTCCTCGCCTTAAAGCGGAGGTCAAACAACATGACATCACTGAATATTCAAATGATACATGGGGAGGTGGGGGAAGAACCATCCTCCTGGTTAAAAAAAAAACAAACAAAACCAAACAAAAACCGTAACAGTTATCTGCAATGATTCAATACAAGCCACAATGCTTAGGTCTTGGGTTCGGTCAAATACAAACCACAACATTAAGGTTTTGGCTGAGTGCGGCGGCATGCCAGTGTCTTCTTGTTGCAATCCTGGGGTGGACCATCAGCAAGGTTGGGAAGCAGGGATATGCGAGGAACGTGTTGCTCAGAAATGACAGCTGCACACACGCAGTGGGAAAATAATAGCCACTTCTTCCACGCTTCAGCCTCCGTCCGCTGTGCCAAATATTTCAGAGTAAATAGGCACTCTCTCTATTCATAGAGAGCATCTATTAGGGAAGGAACACATTACAAATATTCAGTATGATTCAGTGGTACACAGACTCAATTTATACCCGGTAGCGTAATTATACCTTTTTTTGGTGGTACCAAAGCGCCGGGACCGTTCGCCACCGGGCACGCCGAGGCGAGGGGCACGCCGAGGCGAGGGCCCCGCCGGCCGGCCGGCCGCCCCCGGGGAGCTCGGCGGGCTCGGGCCACCCCCGAAACCACCCGCCTCCCGTCCCCTCTGCCCGCGGAAGGGACGAGGGGCGAGCGGGGAGAACTGAGGCAGGGAAGCAGCGGATTCCCCCGGCCGCC
>VYZV01038477.1:18597-40063 GCA_013401275.1 Pandion haliaetus | reverse complement strand
CCCCGCCGCTTGCAGGAGGCGCAGGGCCAGGAGTGCAGCGGGCAGTGCCAGTGCGGCGCGGGGCCCGGCCCCACCTGCCCCGCCGGCGTCTCCCTGGTGCCCGACGGCTGCGGCTGCTGCCGCGTCTGCGCCAAGCAGCTGGGCGAGCTGTGCACCGAGCGCGACCCCTGCGACCACCACAAGGGGCTTTTCTGCGACTTCGGCTCCCCCGCCAACCGCAGGATCGGCGTTTGCACCGGTGAGTGGGGGCCGGGGCTGCCGCCGGCCCGGGGGGGGACAGGGACGGGGGCCCGCCGGGACGGGGGCTAGGGAAGGAGGAAGCCGTGGCTGCGGCCCGGCCTCGCTGCCACCTCCCGCCCGCCCGCCTCACCCTCCGCCTCCTGCTCCTCGCAGCTCGGGACGGAGCCCCGTGCGTCTTCGGCGGCATGGTGTACCGGAGCGGCGAGTCCTTCCAGAGCAGCTGCAAGTACCAGTGCACCTGCCTGGACGGGGCGGTGGGCTGCGTGCCCCTCTGCAGCATGGACGTCCGCCTGCCCAGCCCCGACTGCCCCTACCCGCGCCGGGTGAAGCTCCCTGGCAAGTGCTGCGAGGAGTGGGTCTGCGACGAGGCCAAAGAGCAGACGGCTGTGGGACCTGCTCTCGCTGGTGAGTGGGGGTCCCTCTGCAGATGGCATCCTGGGGCGAAGGGGCACCCTGCATGGAGGTTGAAGGCGGTGGGACGGGTTGATGTGGGGCACCCCGGCAGCTGGAGCGCTGCAGTAAGTGGAGTCACCCCACAGATAAGCGTGGCTGCCTGAATTTCTCAGGAAATGGAAGAGAGCCTTTAGCAGGGCATGAGGTCGGGCAGTGGTCTCATCTGGCTTGTCTGTCTCCTGCAGCTTACAGACTGGAAGACACTTACGGTCCAGACCCAACAATGATGCGTGCCAACTGCCTGGTTCAGACCACGGAATGGAGTGCTTGCTCCAAGACCTGTGGCATGGGCATCTCAACCAGGGTCACCAATGATAATGCCTTCTGCAGACTGGAGAAACAGAGCAGACTCTGCATGGTCAGACCTTGCGAAGCAGACCTGGAAGAGAACATCAAGGTAAATAGTCTCATCTTTATGTATGATTTATGAGGATGCTTCCGTCCACTAGCAGAAACCCAGTGTCTTACCAAAAAATGTACAGTTCTGGCAGGTAATCAGTTTCAAGCAGCTCACCTTGAAATTTGAGTTTTGCCCCAGTGGTGAATAGTTTACAATTAAATGTCCTTAATTTTCTCTTGTGCTGTGTTATGGCACTACGTAAGACACTCTTGCCTAATGAAAATATAAGGATTAGTGTGTTTGCCTGCCGTTAAGCTTGCAAGCTTAGTGCTGTGTGAAAGCCTACCTTCTAAACGTTTTGTGTTCACTTATATCCCAACAGAAAGGCAAAAAGTGCATTCGCACCCCCAAAATCTCCAAGCCCATCAAGTTTGAGCTGTCTGGCTGCACTAGCGTGAAGACCTACAGAGCTAAGTTCTGTGGTGTCTGCACTGATGGGCGCTGCTGCACACCCCACAGAACAGCCACCCTCCCCGTGGAGTTCAAGTGCCCTGATGGGGAGATCATGAAAAGGAAAATGATGTTCATCAAGACCTGCGCATGCCACTACAACTGCCCGGGAGACAATGACATCTTTGAGTCTCTGTACTACAGAAAGATGTATGGAGACATGGCATAAAGCCAGAAGGAGACGCTAACTAGATTCTCAACTTGAACTGATTTACATCTCATTTTGTAAACATGATTCAATAGCACAAGGTATTTAAATCAGTTTTTTTAATTTCAACAAACTGCTCCATGTGACTTAAGACAATTTTTCTACTGACCCCAAATGGTGGTTTGAAGAAGAAGGTAAAACGGACAGTGGGACCACAGCAAGACACAGCTTCAGAACATGTTGTTCATGAGGTGGTGTGAAGGGGTTAAGGGAAATAGGAAAAGCAGATTCAAGCAAATGTTCCCTTAATGTGGTACAGTGTGCTTCATCTAGTAGTGCAATTGAGGAGGAGACCGTTAGCATGTTTGCTGGCACTGGTTTAGTGACAGCAACAGCTGGAATGCAAACCCTCACCCAGCAACGTGCTAAGTAGAAGGTGTTCTGTTAGTCAGGACAGTAATGTTTCAGCTCTGACACTCTGATTCATATGGCTCGGTCAACAAGAATCAGAATCATGTCTGTTAGACTGGACAGCTTGTGGCAGTTAATTTACCTGTAACAAGCTACTTCTTATTAATATTGTAAATACTGTGTGTATATATATTTGTACAGTTATCTAAATTAATTTAAAGTGTTGTGCCTTTGTTTAATGCTTCAAAATTTCAATGATAGCCTTCTTTTTTGGAACAAGATAGGTAGGATTTAAAGCTTGTTTGACAATGCATTCAAAGCATGAAATAGATACTCTAGTGGAAATTGTTCAGATAGGGCCAAATGGTGAGTTGAGATCAAGATGGAGATTGTTAGAGTTGAGGTGCCTGCATCCTTACAAAGCATTTGTCTGGCAAAATACTTTTACTTCCACTTCATTGGACAAGTGGCTTTAAGAAAAGTGGCTCTTCTGTAGCTCATCAGTCTTTCCACTTGAGCATTTGTTTCTTTCTTTGACTATGGCTCTTTTGGGACAGTTTATTTGTTGAGAAGTGTGACCAAAAGTTACATGTTTGCACCTTTTTAGTTGAAAATAAAGTATTTATATTTTTTATATAAATGGCTTGGTATTTCATTTACCTTTAGTCTTCACTATTACTTTCCATGTGCCTAAAAGGGTTTGGCTTTGCACTAGGTGAAAATCAAGTAATGCATGGTGGGGTTTTTGTCCAGAAGCACATACCTTTATGAATAAGCTAATGATTTATGGTTACTTATTCTGTTAACTAGTGAACCAACTGTAGTTGGTTACTCCTCTGAATGTAGAATGGAGGGTAGGGCCAGGCTTGCTTTGCCAAGCCTGGTATTGCATTAGAAAGTGCAGCAGGTTCCTCATGCATCACGTGGTGGCTTTTAAAATGAGCCAGCTAGTCACCATAGGATTCAACTCCTGCTGCAATATACCATGCAACATGTTTTCATTTCATGGAAGTGTTCCACTGGTTATGATTTATTTTCAACTAAGGCAAGGAAAATATTTTTAAAGTATTTGTATTGAAGTGGCTCCTGACTAGAGTCAAATCCAGAAGTCCAGAATTTGGTAAAATTCTCACTGAAAACCTAATGAGTTGTATTGTAAAAATTACAGAATAATACAGGTTGGAAGGGGCCTCTTAAGATCTTCTGATTTAACCTTCATGCACAGTAGCACTAACTTAGATGTGGTTTTACTTGAATTAAGACCTTAGTATGGTGTGGTAGATGGAGCACTGAACTTAGATGACAAAACACCTGGCCTATCTTCCTATTTGATGACCAGGGGCAAATAATTTTACATGACAGTTCTGTCTGTAAAGTGTCCATCGATTCAAACTCTTGCAGGCCCACAGATGAGAAATAAGAGCTACACGTTTTGATGATGGTCCAAACATTCTTCTTGGATAAACTAAAAACAATATAAGGACAGTTGTGAGTCACTTGCCTCACCCCTCCTAAAGCTGAAAGGAAAGCTTCAGTCCTGTGCTAGGTCCTACATTAATAACAGACTTTTTTGTCCGTTTGTTAAGACAAGGGGATTCTTTGAATTTAAAATTAACCTTTGATCTAGAAGCATTAGTTCTTGTTTTCAGAAAAAACATGCACTCTCCAACAAGAATCCTTTTCAGGCAAACAAGTTCAAGCTGGAATTTCCTGGTGGTGAAAGAGTGTTAGCTTACAAAAATGTCCATCCTTCCTGAGAACCTTCCAATCCCGTTGATTTCAGTTAGCATTAGCAGCAAATCAGTGTAACACCAGCTTTGACTAATGATGGACAACAGAGCCCTAAACTAATGGGAAGTCAATGAGTCTTGCCAGTGGCCTCACCAGGCTTTGCACAAGGCCATAGAAGTATTTCCCCTTCCTCTAAAAAATATGAGGCATTCTCCTGGCATGAGGAAGTGGCTTTCTGTGTCCCATATGAAATAGTTTTGGGTAGCCTCTGGCTTTTACGCTCCTGGAGACTCTCCAGTATTTTTTCTCTCTCTCTTCCCCCCCCCCCAGGTTATGAATATGATGCAGCCGTTCAGTTCACCCTGGAAACACTTCAAACGCTCATACAACGACAAGGACCGATTGTCCGACTGCTACTGTGGCTCCACCCCCAAATGACAAGAAAACTGTCATTTCTAGTTCCAACAAGGACAGGATGTACATGGACTTTGTTCATAGCCATCACAATAGACGTTCTCAGGATCAGAAGAACAGAAAGAAGCACAATATACCTGGCAGGCTGGGATTAATGCCCTTAAGAGATGGGGTGTTTATGATGCTGCTCAAGCCCATTCATTAACAGCTCTGCCCTGCGTTCTTTTACAAATTGATATCTGACATTATAGTGAATAGCCATTCCTTATAACGGCGATCTCTTGAGCCTCGTGATTCAGGTTCTGTTGCCGGTCCTTGGCAGTGTGGGCTGTATCTCAGACACCTAAGCTGCACAGCACTGTGGCCTCCACTGGCTCTGTCCACCAACTGTGCCTGGCTGCAGGGCCAGAGAGCAGCAGCAGTGCTTTGGTGTAGGAAGCCCATCTGTAATTAGACACCCACAAAGGGGCTCCCCCAAAACAACACGGGACCATGACCTCTCCCCTGCCTGGTAATGCAGTGATGCAGCTGCTTGGCCTGCCATCTAACGAATTATCACACTGCTTCACAGGACAGCAGAGAAGTACAGAAGAGGCCTCCTGTCAGAATATTTTAATCGTGGCTTGCTGTTGCCACTGTGAATTAAAATAAGGAAGTATGCTGCATATGCAAGTCTCTTTAGCAAGTTGTTGCTCTCCCCTGAGCATATCAAGGATCATAAATCTCAGCTATCACTGCATTATAATGATTTGCACTCCTTTCTTTTCCAGGAACACACGTAGTATGCATTTTACACCATTTCATAGGTGCTAGACCTCTGAAGGTTTTTATCTCTGAAGGTAAAGAAATTTAAATACTTTGTTATGAGGTCTCCTAGAGGTGTAGGTAGGCATCACACTGTTTGTAAGACTTTCTTTCAAAGGTATCCTGGGAAAAAGGAGCCCTTGTGTGGAATTTATGGCATCTTAAATAATGGTTAAAACGTGGGCCTTTCAACCATAAAAGTGGTTCCTGATTTCATTCTTTGTGCCTAAGGTGCATAGATGCAAGAATAAAAACTTGAGTTCAAAAGTCCAAAGTCACTTACATGGGAGAGAACATTGGTTCATATTCCTTCCAAAATACCTTATTTTGGAATTCTGCTTTTGGATGTTTGCATCCTCAGAAAATCCTACTGTGCAGGTTTGCTACTGTACTTTTAAAATATTTTATTCATATATGAAAGTATATTCCTTCAAATTAATAGCTCCTTAAAAATGGATCTCCAGCAATACTAATAATACAGTTAGTAAAGGACCACTGTAAAGTCAATACTCATTTAATAAGTGATACTCAATTAATCATTAAACAGGAATTCAAGGTGGCTGGAGACTAGAGTATCAAATAATTTGTGAAGTAATTCTAAACTGTCGTATTTCAGATTTTTTTTGTACCATAACACTTTTGCATGGATTTGCAGCTTAGCTTTCTAACACAATACAGATGTGAACACCAGACACAGATTATAGTCCTTTCATATGAAATAGGCTCTACACTCCAGATGGAAATTTGTCAGATTCCTCAGAGCTAAGAAACATCCAAAAGACACTAGTTAAGAAACTCTTCAAGAATGAGCCACTTTTAATGATCCATAACCACACAGGAACAAATAAGTCTTTGTATAATATCCAGTTGTTTGTCTCACAAAGACGGGGACTCAGCTGAGAAAACTGACTTTTGGACACCACTAGAAATAGCATACTCTTAACTGGATCATTTGTAGTTTTTTTCATGTAGCACAGCTTTTTCAGACATCACACTTGACGAAAGCGCTTGTACCATTACACTGAAAAGGACATTAGATGTAAGAAGGAACAGTAATATTCTTACCTAAACATACAATAATTTAACCATTCTGACTTTGCATCCCACCACCAAAAACCTACGTTCTTTAAAAACAGTGCTTAAATGAGGCTTTAACTGATGTTATACTATGCCTACATATGGAAGTAGTTAGCAAGGAGAAGTTGGGATGAAATACCAGTGTAAGGCTTTGCCCAAAACCCAAGAAGAATCTGAGAGAGGAAGTAGCTCAGTTAACTTATTTTTCCTCTCATTTTCCACTTTTTTTCCTCCCTGCAGTTCCTTTGATTCATGCCCATAAATGGACATACCAAAAGCCACCACATTCTCACAGTGTTTTTCAGCCTGCCTGGAACCAGGAAATACCAGGAATTTCTTCAAGGAACCTGTTCCCAAACTGTACTAAAGCCTTCAACACATTTAGCGTTTGAACAGAGTTTAGAAGCATGACTAAGGTCCCATCTCCACTCCATGATCCTGCGTTGCTCTGGCATCGGAGAACAACTGCTTGCAGTCATTACCGCTAGCCCTGGCTGTTGCAGCTCTTCTCTGTGCTGGTCCAAGCCTACACCCTCAGAGAAGTGTATCTGGGACAATTCTGAAAAGTCCCCCAGAAACCTCTGACTGTGTATTGTGGCAGCATTCCTCAGCTCCTGTCTGTTACTGGGGCAGTGCCAAACACAGGAGTATTTACATTTGCTTAATGGTAAGTAAATCCAACCCTAATAGTAGTATAATAGTGTTTATGCTGTGAGGAACAAAGCATTTACAGCCTCTCGAGCAGGACCAAAAGGTTGCTAACGCAGCACTGCAGTGTAAACACAATCCAGTGGTGCCTCCATTCATTACTCAGCCCCATTAATTGGGCCACTGAAAGAAATGCACAATCCAAAGAAATGTTTGTTGTTTTAAATTAGTCCTATTAAAAGCAGGTATTTAACAGCTTTCAGCAGCTACGAAATATGTTTTCCTGCTCCTGAGCTAAATGCTAAGAACCAGCTTTTCAGCCAGTTTTCAGGACTTAGGTCAGCCTAGCTAATTGACATAGCTGCAGTCACACTGGTTTAGACCACCTGTGGCCCAAAGTCCTGAAGCTGTACGATGTCAGGGAAACTGCACGGGGCCCTGTGCCTGGGAGGGCTCCCAAGAGGACACAGGCCGGCTCCTGTGGCATTTGCTAGACAATAAGCACTTGCAGCAGCATAAATTGCACAGGAAAGTATTCTGTAAACAGCTAAAATTACAATGTACTAGGGAAGTGATAAGCCAGTGTATCTGCTAAATGACTGTGATGGACAAGGATTCAAAATAGATCTGAAATACTGTTCGAGCTTTAGACAATGTAACATCTGGGAAGGTATTAGATATAATCTTAATATACTGTGATATTATATGGTGTTAATTATGCTTTCTTAATTACATAGTTCTTAAATCATGCAATTAAAAAAAAAAGTCTTTATTCTTCACCAAAGAAGACATTTGATGTCTTCTGGTGAGAGATCATCTCATCATGGACTTTGTGATTTGGCATAACACCATGCTCTGAAGGAACTTAACTTTGCCCTAACTCTCAGGCTTTGGTTATGTCCCATGCGCCGAGCCATCTGCTGATCCAAGGACAGGTATGGCCCAGCCGATGCCTGCAACGGCGCTCTGCTATCACACAGCTCCAGCCCCAGGTGGAGAGCCTGGCAGGAGGAGAGGAACGGTAAAAGAACAGAAAACAGATCAGCTAAACAGATGGCCATCCCTCTGGGGTTCAGCTTCACAGCCAACAAGAGCAAGAAAGATAATACTGTGCAAAATCTGTACCTTCTTGTCTGTGAATCAAGAGCAAGAGAGAAATGTGTATTTGATGAAAAGCATGAGAATAGTTGAGGACGACTACATGCTGTAAAGCCAGGGAGTAAAAGTACACAGTCTTGCTAAGAAAATACTTATTTTCACAAATTTCCAATTTCTGCCACCCTAAGGAAGGTCAGTGTTAGAGTTCATTGATCTCAGTGGAAAAGAGTATTTGTTTTGACTTAATTCTCAAGAACATCATGTATGCATGAGAGCAAACATGCAGAGCAATGGAAATATGTAAAAAGTCACATATGGCCTTTTCCATTTATACATATTGTTCTAATTCTAAGCTTGTTCTGAGGTCAAAAAGTCCCAGGTCAGAAAGTTGATCAAGCTTCTAAAATCTAACATGGCAGGAGTTAATGAAGAAGGCCAGCTCACCTTATCTTGGGAACTGCCACAAGTGTCTCTCCATGGGTTTTCCCATCAGCATCGTAGCTGTAGTTGCCCATCTGGGGGATTCTGCTCAACTGAGATTTTCCTTCTGCATGTGACTCCAAAGATTTTTATAAGATGGCATATAAATGAAATGTTTCTTTCCTTCCATTGATCCTTCCAGCCACAGCTCTATAGGCAGTAAGTAACCACTTTGGAAAGCAGTACATAGATCAGAATGTGCCCCAGCCAGTGATCCCGAATGGATCTCAGCATTGCTAATGCCTATGAGAAGCCACCTGGGATCAGCATTGCAAGGGAAGGCAACATTTGGCTTTGCTTGCTGTGTTACAGGCTCAGCATTGCTGCTCAACCTTATGCTCCTTAGCAATAATAAACTGCACTGTAGAAGTGCCATTTTATTTTACACTGACTTGATTAGCTACCCAACAAAATGCTATTAGAGAAGAATTGGCAATGTTACCCACCTTCACTTAACAGCCAGAGTACCTGGCTCAGAGCTGGTCAACATGGAATACATCTAGCATGAGGATATCCTGTAAGGTCTAACCTTACACACACACATATGCACACGCACGCACACCGCCCCCCCCCCCATTGTAGCTTTCTGTATTGTGTCGTTATTCTCATGAGGATGCAGTTATAATATAAGTGTGTCATATACAACATTCTACTCTATAAATGTGAGTATCCTCATCTTACCCTTTGGAAAACTATACAAATGGGATTTTTAGTTCTGGCTTTTCTGACTTCTGCAAGTATATAATGAGCATGGCAAAGCTTGGAAGCACAGCCAGCCTTTGGAGTGCAAGGACTCTCTGGGTAAAAACTTGGTTTCTGTCTGAAGAATTAATGGACTTTCTACATACAGAAATCAAGGAAGACTCTTCTATCCTTAAGAGTGCTTTAATTTCCTACAGTTGAAAAGCAAATTAGAGACTATTTATGTAATGTTTTCTTTGGCTCCTGCATGGCGTTCTCCACGGACCCTATCACAAAACAATATGTATATTTGCTAGCAACCACACACAGACATGTATGATGGCCCTCTCAACAAAGCTCAGAGCCAAGCGAGCAACTGTAATGGCTGGCTGATAAAAATCTTGTGCTGTATGGTGACTGCTGATTGCGAGCGGCAACAGGTTCTTGTTCCAAATAGTTAACAGTTTTGTCTCAGGTCTCGCTAAGGTTCTTTAGTAGACTTCATTAAACCAGGTCTTTGAATTTTTTGGTGCTCTGTATAGCCACACCAGGACAACTTGTGGGCTAGCAGGATTGCACAGAAACAGCCTGTCCTTTAGTCGGAAAACAAAGAATGGTGCACTGGCACCTGTATTTTGCCTGTCTGCTTCTCCAGAACAAGGAGGAGGAAAAAGTCGGTCTGCCATTCTATTTTGTGAGTGCATTTAGATAAAACCTGCTTTTTCGATGAGGCACTTTTGGAGCATGTAGTTTCTGTTACACGACGCTGTTAACAGACGGAGTAGGAAGCATGGCGACACGCTCTAACATTTAACCTAGCTACCACTTAATACCCCACCTCAACCAGGACCAGGCTAACGACTCCTGAACCAGCAAGGACGTCCTGGGCCGTGTCCTGCACCGGCCCCGCCGGGTCCCAGCGGGCGCAGGGCTCTGCTGCTGGGGCTGCCGGGCTGGGAGCCGGGGCCCGGGGCTCTTTCCCTGCATCGCACTGACACCGTGTGGCTGCTCTGCAGCTGCCGCGGCGGCGCCTTCTGCTCCGGGCACGAACTTTGCCTCCCTATAAATGAAGATAAACAAGCTCATTGTGCTCTTTGTGGTGCTAGGCATTTCATTTCTCACTTGAAGCAGTTCGCGCTGTTTTGTTAAGAAGGGTGGTGTGAGCTAAGCATAGGCTTGTTTAGAATATAGGAAGTATTTCCTATTTTCTCATAAAGCATTAAAGTAATAGCTACGCAGGCGTGTCTGAGCACCGTGCATTACTTGGACACATGGTTCTACACTCTCCATATCATTGTTACCTATACTAAAGATGCAGAAAACAAAACGCCCAGGTGTGCCATTAAGACTCCTCTGGAACGAGCTGCGAGTCACAGGATGAGGCCTCTCTGATCTCCTTTCTCTCCTGCTTTGGGCTGCTGCCATGCTTTGAGCTGGCAGAACACGAGCCCCTTGCGGACCCTCCCTGGGCATCTTCTGACCTCCCAACAGCACCCATCCTAGAGGAACAGGTCACAACAATACGTCACAATGTATCACAATAATTGTCACTAGCGGGTATCCGGAAAAATCATCTGAAAGAGAAGAGAGGTTTATTTATTAACGGTAATAATAAAAAAGGTTTTATTTTAAATGGCTTGCTTTTTTATCTCATGTGCCTCTTAATCAACCCTCTGCAGTCCAAGTTTTAGGATAAGCAAGGCTTGCTTTTCCTCCTTAGGCGGGTACGGATTCACACATAGGCGTTGGGGATCTGTCAGACATGCATGAAATTATCTTATGTAATTGCACCTCTTTTTCCAGTTGACTATGTTACAATAAGCCTTTGAGTTAAATTGTTGAAAGGGAAACTCATTTCCCTCCTGACTTCTTCAACATGCATAGACAATGAGTCGTGTCCCTTTTGTGTAGGTTTGGTCTGATGAATAGGACTTTGGGTCTGATGCTCTGGGTCTAACCCAAACCTACTGTAAAAACCTCCAATCCTGCTCTTTACTTGAGATCCAATGCTGTGAAATGGGTTTGGACATACAAATGGGCAAGAGGACTGCTGTGCCTTGTCCTCTAGATCCTCTCTACTGCAGCTGGTCCCCAACTGAAGTGTAGAGCAGAGTCTGGTACATGGACACCTGCATTACTTAGACTCAAAAAAGCGGTAAGAAATGCTGGGTATTTGTTAGGCACATATACTTCCTTCATAAACACACACTTACAAAGACTTTTACACCTTGTTTGAATGCCACCTTTATTCAATAATAGTAGTGATGGACCGGCTGTTCTTAGTCACTCAGAAACAGAGATTCATCTGCTGTCATTACTCTGCTCCTTAAAAGCACTGTGCACCTCGTATTCTGCATGAGCAAAGAAAAGAGGCTTTTTAGAGATGTGTTTCCTCACATGACCTTTCCCAGATGAACAACTTTTAACACGGGATCTTCACAGAACTTCAGACCTTTGCCACCAACTTCTTAACTAACCTGGCTGGAACTGCTCAGTAAGCCTCAGACCTGGTGCAGGACCCAGAGGTATCGGTACCATTGGGTCAGGCTGCGGTCAGAAAAAGCTCCTCACTCTCCTAGTGCCAGCCTCCTTCTTGGAAAGGCTTGTGGATAGCCCAGCTTTGTGCTCACCACCAGCCCGGTCCTAACTGACCAAAATCTTGGTTTGAGAACCCAAACATTTCCTTACATAGTTTGCTTTACACAGAAATGCCTCTATCCTGTTGTTTTCATGTTAAAGGTGGTGGCTCAGCCAAGCAGGTTGAAGAACATATTTAGGTTAACTTCTCTCCTGAGCACTATATTTCCCTAGTAAGTGTTTTGTGTTGTGATTCAGCCTTAGCACAGTTATTCTAGCTGTTTCCAGGATGGCTTTGAAATTCTTACCATCCACACACCCCAACAAAAACATCACCTACATAAAGTGCCATCTCTTATGCCATCAAAATCTGTCATGTATTACGTGTCTGAGAAAACCATCTTCCAAAGAGAGGGCTAAAATCAATGCAAGTTCTGTTTTCAAAGATGGGGCTTTAAGAAAGTGTTTGCCATCTACCAAGTCCCCCAAATTTATCTTCTTACTAATAGTGGAAAATGTTTCCTTTTTACATATTTATCCAAGTCTTTTGGGCCAAAACAGGCTTCTGGTTAATTGCTTTTTCTTTTTTAAATAGTCACGTGGCTGTTCTCAACTAATAGAGCCATTCCCTCCAATTCCTAAAGCACTACCCCTCTTTTGATGCCCTTTCAGTAATGGAACAGTTGCGGTCTTGCTGAAATATTTACAACTCAGTGACAGTTGTGGACTCTGATATTAAGGTCCACAAGCCATTTTCTTGTAGGTAGGTCTTTTTCTTGTAATACTTTGGATTGACCATCATGTCTTTGATGTCAAAAATGTCCATCTTTCATAAGCTTTATTTTGGCATGGATGATGCTTTGACAAATTGTCATTGCTTTGCGAAGGATTCATCCTGGATGGTGGAGGAATCTCCACACTTTCTGTATTCAAGAAACTACACATCAAGAAGCTATGAGTAATGAACACAGCTTTCATCAGATACTGAATCTAAATGGCTGTCACCAACAGTTTTCCCAGAGCTGCAGCTATCTATGTCCTCAGATGACAAAGTTATGGAGCCTGCAAGTCATTTTGAAACTCCTGATAAGGACTTAGAGCCAGCTAGTGGGTATGTCTAACAATTGGTACCTTCTTCCTCAAGGTGTTTTCTGATCTTCCCAAATTTGTTTGCTTTGCCCTTTATACATACGGAGAAGTGTCCAGCCAAGCTAAAACTCTTCTCTCCTCCATGTGAACAGTGTATCAGTCCAAGGCCTGTCCTCTGGAACTTGAGATCTGCAGCAAGATTTGTTGACTTAGTAAAATACAGTCTTTACCACCCAGTCCATTAGCCAACTTTCCTCTGAAGTCATGAGTGTTTATTGCCATAACACCACCCTGCTTCTCCAGTTTGAATCAGGCTATTTTGGCTGCAATGTGTTCTGATCTTGCAGTATATGGGGGCAAGGGGTTTGGGCTTATGCTTCTGCTGGTTTTGTTTTTCCTTTTCTTTGCAGAAAGCTGTGGACAACCTGGTTTATATTATGTAAGCTCCAAGATGACATCCATTTCTACAAGGTATCCCGAGAACAGTTATTCCCCCCAGTGATGAAATGGTTGATACAGAATCACACTGCCTTTTTGCTCTGTTGAAGCCAGCAGTGGGAGTTAGCAATGCACATTTTATGTGATTTTAGTTCATTTGTACAACGAAAGAAAAGTGTTAACATCTGCAGCGTAATTAGTTCCAGTGGCATGTCTGATACACAGGATATACAATAATTTATATGAAAAAAACCCTTCCTCAGTCATAGGAAGTCATAGCATAACCACCTTCTGCAGAATGTTTTTGATTCTTTACATGCCAGTAATTGAGTCTTCCCAGTGCTCTCGTCTCTAAAAATTGTAGTAGGAGTGTTAGCTAATTACAAGAATGTGAAGTATTTCATAAAAAGCCTATGAAAGCCCATTCTTTTCTGGGTGGTTTGCCTGGATTTCTACTGTCCCGGGGCCATGTTTCCTTAGAAAATGTACACTGAGGAAAACAGATCTTTTCCCAGTTACCTCAGACCAGAAGAGGGCCAGATACCATCAGCAAACGCAGTTGCATTCACTATTTCTTAAAAGTAAAATGCATCCATACGTGATTATCAAACTTTGCACCTCCCTAAAGAATTTATTTTGAACAGCAGAAGCAAGTGTATGTCATTCCTTTCTCCAGTGTAAAGAGGCTAGGTACGGTTTCTAAATATAGTTACAGAACTATAACAAAGAGTATAATTAAAATTTTGTAGTGGACTATACCATTTTATGCAGCCAGCAGGCACAAGATTTAAAAGTGAATTCATCATCCTCAGGCAGGACACTTTTTGCCACCCACAAATTCAAAGCTCCAGTACAGATGCAGAATGGCGAAGGTAAGGCCTCCAGCACAGAGAGATACAGAGAGACATAAAACAAATTCTCTTTCAAGCCCCAGGCAGAGGCTGGTGCTGAGGCGCAGTTTTGCCAGAGTGCCATGAACACACTCTCATACCATCTAGGCTGACTTTCAGCCATGCATATGTGCCTTACAGGCATGATGAAAGGGTGCTTCTGCTGCCTTCTGATCAGGGGGAGATTGCTCAGGAGCTTTGGGGCGACTCAAAATTTTTCCATCCCGCTGTAGTCTCTCTGCTGAAATAAAACAAAAATAGAAAGGACTAAACCTGCAATAAAGGGCAACACAAATTTAACACATGTTGTGGCTGAGGAGGAATATGATAATTTGCAATGGCATCCTCTAAAATCTGTTGCCAGGCTTCCATAATTATTGCAAGTTTGTCCATGGTCTCCATAGCAGCCCTTCCTGAGGCTCGAGGCCAGTGTGGTGACTCACAGCAGTTCACTGAGGGACTCGACTCCTTTCCAAGGGAGTCTGAGTCACAGGATGCCAAACCTGGACTGGTTTCCTGTAATATAGAGGTTCCCGAACTATGGTGGGTGTACCACGCATGGTACACAAGGCACCTCAGTGTGGTGCTCCAACACCTCCCAGACATTGCTGCAGGGTGTACGAGGGTAAGCAGGAGACATTGCTGCTGCTGCTGCCACTGGCAATGGTGGTACCCAAACAAAAATATTTGGAAACTCCTGCTTTAGTAAGTTGCTGGGCCCACTCTCTGTTCCTGAACTCCGCAGAAGGGTAAAAACCATTTACCACAGCACAGCAGTAAAAGAGCCAACTCTAGCCCTCACCATGAGCCCTGGGATGGTTCCCTGGCCTCGTTAGTGGTGCTGCTGTGGACACAGTGTTACAGCAGCTGCCCTGTGACCCTGCAGAGGAGAGGTCCCTCAGTGCTGTCACCCCTGAGCATCCACCCCAGAGTGATACGATGGATAACACAGCCTGCCCCGGGTGCCTCCTCAGCAATAGCCTTGAGCTTTGCAGCAGATCTTAGAAGAAGGGAGGTCAGAAATGAGATCTTTCCTCCCAGCTAAGTGCCCTAACCACAGATTTATGCTTTCTTTTATATTCCTTCTTTTCTTCCGGTCCCCATGAATCTCATTTTCCTGGAAAAGTGGGTGCCCTCCCATGCAGCAGAGGGGTAGCTCCTCCCAGCTTGCCAAGCCTGGTTTATAACTTTGTATTTAAAGGGCTAATTTTGTACTTTGAATCTCCTCAGACTAAGGAAAGGCAGAAGCCCAGGCCACCCACTCACCGGATGAGACAGGGCAGCTTCTGGCAGGTGCTGTTAGCAGTCTGCTGTTGTGCACTGGGTTGAAGACAGTGGTTTAGCAGATGCTGAATGTGTTGGGAACAGATTTGCCAAAACAGACCCGACTCAAATACAGTTAGATATTGCTTCATTTTCTTAAAATGCAGTGGATCCTGAGGTAAACAAGACCAAGAAACCTGTAACACGTTAGACAAGTGAATTATCTCACAGTTACTGATGGAAGCAGTCAGCAATACAAATCTGTTATCACCTGAATACCTCTAAAGGGACAACTCCACGTGCATTTTTTCAGCAGCAAAACCATGCTGAGATGTCCTCTGCCCCACTGCTCATACCTACCTTGCCATCCCAGAGCCATCAGCTTCTCAGGTATGTTCAGGCTTGCCTGCCCAAAATAATTTCACAACCCATTTCATTCCTGAAGTAACCAGCCCAACCCACTGCTTCACTCATCCTAGCTAGACAGCCCATGCCTAAACCAGATGTCCCCTGTTGCAACTTCAGGCTGTTTTTCCTTTCTTCCTGAACATAAGTCACAAGGACTAGATTAGCTCTGTCCACCCTGGAACAATCTTCTAACCTCTATGAAGGCTCCTACCACCCTCTTCCCCAGACATCCTTTCCTTACTGTAAGCAAACACAATTGCTTAGGAGATGGGAGACTGGTCAGCACCTTCCCTGAGAATGCCTGGTGATGCATGACACTGCTAGGCCCATCCAGACAGATGACCTTCACTCTGCCCCTCTACTGCATTTTTTACCTCCAAGAAGGCCAGACTACACAGCAGCTGACATTAAGAGGCAGTTACACTGAATAATGCTGACAGTCATGTCATGACAGTGTTGCTATGACACCTTCCACCTTCATCCACTAAGACTGCTCAGTGGAGCTCTGATACCATCCATCAGCTGAAACAGAAAATATTTTACATCCAGATAGACAAAGCTGTAGGTTTTTCACAGAACTGAGTTTGATGGTGGCTGTGGCATGCTCCTTGGTGCCCATCGGGGCTTCAAAACCACAACCCAGTATCTGCTGTCCTGGGGTATTGCCAGCCACTGGATACCATGACTAGCACCACCATTACAAATGTTTCTAAACACCAAAAGATGAAGAAATAAAAGAAGCAAAAAACTATTTACACTCAGATTAAATCAGGATAACTCTCTTCCTTGTCAAGTTAACTTGTCAATGACCATAATAGCTTTCATAGCCCCCCTCCCTTCCAAAATCCTTCCTAGGTCAAACCAGCAGTCATCTGCTTGAAGACTATCCTGTTCCACCTGTACCCAGGAGCTCAGTTAGCCCTGCCTCTTAACTGAAGCTGGCACCGCTTCACTTTCTAAAGATGTTAACATCTCTGCCATGTGCATTCACGAGACAGTACTGGTTCTAAAAAAAATTTAAGAACATTTTGACCATCTTTCTTCCTACCTTCCCCTTCCAATAATGAATGTAACTTCAAGTTTCCAGTTGGGGAAGTTATCTTCAACTCAAAGAACAGGGAAGCAACCCTCTCCCCACTCCCCAAAAATAGTGTGAAATAGTGCTCTGTATCTGCACCAGTGTTCAACTAGCCTGTAGCATTTGGTACAGAAAGGGTCATGAACAGCATACTATTTCTGATGTTTTTATTGGTCACAGGCAATGTTACAAAGCAGTTACACCGAATAATGCTGTCACAGTCATATCATAATGTGAGGTTGCTACAACACATTTAAATTTCACACAGTGAAACTACTTTAGGAAAAAAAAAAAATCATGCTTGTAACAGAAGATCAAGAAAATACATTTGGTTAAAAGAAAAAAAGGTCCCAGGATTTCAGCCCACTCAAACTGAAGTTAATGGAAAAGCTTCCACTGACTTCAGCAGGCTTTGAATCCAGCCTCCCAACATCCCCTGACCAAGCTGTAAGGTAAAATGCCTCTCTACTCAGTCACAGTCTCTTCATTCTTCTAACACACTTGTGCGCGATGTATTTTCTTCTTTTTAAATGAGAAGAACATAAATGTGTAATTGACTATGCCAAACTTCATGCAGAACAGAGCCAATTTTGGCTCATCAGCTTTAGAGAGAGTGGGAGAATTACAAAGGTGATAGCATGTGTACTGGAAAAGGAGGGAGTTCCTACACTCCTAGGTGCCTGTAGCAGCTGTTTGTGTAGCCTGAAAGCTTCCAGGAAAGTTCATTACATGCTTCTTCAGAACTTGCATCTGGCAGCATCTGCATTCAAGACAGGTAACTTATGTGAGCTGGAATTTGGATGATGTAGCACTAAGAACTGCACAAATGCAGCTAGGACCTCGTCATTTGCTGCCAATGGACAACTGAACGGCCTGTGGGCATTTACTGTAGTGATGAGATGTGCCATCAGAGAAGATCACCTTGGCAGCCTAAGGCAACATTCTTAGTGCAAAAATCACCTTTTCTTGACAAAAATGGGATTTCAAAACCACAGCTGACAAAATCATGCACCAAATTGAGAAAGACATCTTTGCTTCAAGGAAGCAAAAATCTTTTCATCAAATTTAAGTTTAATTTGAAGAAAGATAATTATTTCTAGGAGCTCAGAGATTCCCGATTTAATTTCTTCTGATTTGCAGATGACTTGATGCATCCTATACCTGCTCATTTCAAGGATGCATATAAAACACGCATCAAATTCTCCTTCACTGTTGGGAGACACCAGAGGGCAGCAACTTACCAAGGCTTCCCAGCTAATAGAACTCCTTTAGCCAGGCTCTTTTCTGTGTTGGAAGTTTCAGTTAACAGTTTTACTAACCTCAGTATAGCTTCTTGCACCATAACGCTGCATTATTTTATGAGACCCAAAGCTCAGAATGTAATTCATACTTCAAGGAAAACCGGAGTGAGAGGTGCTGTTGTTTGTATTTCAACAGTCACCAAGAATGTAGTTATTTCTCAGAACTGTATTGAGTAATTATCTATGTTTTTGAAGTAGAATATTGATCATAATCCATACTTTATAAACTTCTCCCTCTCCAGTGCATACAAAAGATAACATTTTTGTTTGTGTCTCAGACTATGACAATCAAATGCTGTTAGCATTTAGTAATGGACATGGTTCTACCACATTCAAGCAGGAATGACAGGAGCTGCCAGCCTGTGTTACATACATAGTCCATCAGGAGTCCCTGAGATACAAATAAGGCACCCACTCTCCTCCCTACTGGCATTTTGGTCAAGAGTTCTCAATAAATGTTCCAGCTTATTTTAAAAAAAAGTTTTCATTAATTAAAAACAGTCTATTTACAAATCAGTTGTGAAATGGATAACATTCCATAGGAAAAATCAGACCGTTTCAAAAGTTGGTAAATATGTTTTTAACTGTAAAATCTCAGATACTGGCTGTTTTCTGTCTTGATAGAAGCTGAGTCCAGTAAGTAATTCTATATCTCTGATCCGAGCTGTATGAAACTTCATTCTCTCTTCAACCCACACAGACTCAGACTTGCCATCCTATTGGGACAGAGGAAGTAAAAAAAAAAAAAAAGGTTTGTAGAACATTTTTTCTGACATACATTTAATCAATTAGCAAAAGACCTTTTGACGTCTTATGAAGGTAGAAAGCAGTAATGGCTGGCAAACATCTAACTAACAGAGAACACTGGATTATAAATAGTTATAAGCTTGCCTGAACTTAGTACTTGCTGTTACTTCAAGTATAGAGAGCTTGTAGCTGCACCAGTGGAAGCTGGTGATAGTGGGCAATGGCAGATGAGGTCCAGCATCTATCCACCATCTCTATGTTAGAACTATTTCTGAGAGCTGTGCCTGACTTGGGCAGTGACTCGTATAATTCTTCACTGTAGGATAGGGCTACATACTTTCCATGCTTTGTTCTGATTTATATGGAGCATACCTATGTGCATTCCCATCACAATGCCAAGGTACCTGAACTAGAAGCAACCAGTGCTCTTCAGAACATCTGCATCTTCTTCTTTTGGGTACGCATCTGGCCTAGCACTGACCCTTCTTTGTGGTGACTCATCTTCTCCTGGAAGCTCTTCATCTTTCTCAGCTGCTGACTGGATATTTGTGCTACAAAAATCTATGTATGTATCACATTGATGGTCTCAACATACTCTGACTCTACCCTGTTAACTCTAAGTTTTGCTCTTTGAACACAGAAATTCTATGTTCCCACTTGAACAAATATACAGACTTTAATATAATTCTGTTTACAAAATTAGTCTTCTCTCTCAAGATGACCATGATAGACTGTACCATTTTTACAATCCTCATAGTCTTTAACTAATTAATCACTGATATTGAAGCAAAACAAGCTTAAGCCCGACTTCAGGTGTTTATGGGGACTGAATAGACTACTTACTGCACAGCTTTCACTGTTGTCTTCTCTGTGAGGTACAATGAAGGACAAGGCATCTAGAGGCCCTTCACACTCCAGAGGAGTTTCAGAAGTGTTTTTACAACTAGTCAGTACAATGAAGAAGTGAGTTGGAACTGGAACTTCTGAATTACTGGGGTGTCTGAAACACAAAAGATCTTTCTGTAAATCCACCAAATCATACCTGCACAAAGACTAAATGACAGCAATCAGCTATATTCTGGCAAAGCAATTTTAGCAATCCACCTATTTAGCTCAAAGAAAGCTTAGACCTGGAAGGAAAGTTACAGATTACTATTTTGCAAATCAAGTTTGGCTTGTGGGCTCATCTAAGCAACAAGTTTGATGAGGTATAACAACAAACTGATTTATCATAAAAACATGTAGGAATCCAGAGTAGATGGAGGGTTCAGCCTGAGCCCAGAAAACTGTCTGCCTGCTGGCTTGAGCCAGTTTTGCTAACTAGTGTATTTGAACCCACAACTTTGTAGTAGAACACAGCTAGCTCAGGAAGTGTCAACCATGACACCAGGGATAAGCCCCTGCCTCGTCCACTCCTAGAAGCAATGTCATAAGATTTCAGGCTAGCAGACATTCTTCCACATGCAACAGCTTCTCTTACACTTCACCTTCAGGTTTTAGGATAACACATTTTGAGGGTGCATTTTCTCTTTGTGCTTGTTGCTTATTCCTTAGCTTTGTACTTCTGTATCTGCTTAGGGCCATTTGACTGTACCTCTGAGCTAATGTAACCTGCCAATGGCCCATCTCTGCAAGATGCTTTCCTTAATGACAAGGATCATAATTACTTTTTCACCACTAATGGAGGAAAGAAACAAAGGATTAGTTCCCACCTTTTCACCTTTTCTGGGGTATCGTAGAGACCATCAGAGTCATAATCAAACACAGGACCGCTAACTACATTGACACCACTCCTGGCTGCAGCATATTCAGGTAGCAGATATTGATGGAAGTAGTTCCATAACACTGAAACACAGTAATGGAAGTGGGAAACAATCTCCAAGGTAGAAGCTGTTAATACAACTCTGCAGAGTTTTCAATGGAGTATAAACAGACACGATAAGCTAGTGAGAATAATGTTGATAACACACTGATGTTTTAGTATAAACACTGCTTAGCAACAGCTAAGTCAAGGACTTTTCAGCTTTTCATACTGCCTTACCCGCAGAGGCTGGGAGTGCACAAGAAACTGGGAGAGGACACAGCCAGGACAGCTGAACCAAACTGGCCAAAGGGGTATTCCATACCATATTACATCATGCCCAGTATATAAACTGGGGGGAGTTGGCCATGGGGCACTGTGGCTCAGGGATTGGCTGGGCATCAGTCAGCAGGTGGTGAGCAATTGTATTGTGTATCATTTGTTTTGTATATTCTTTTAGTAGTAGTAGTAGTATTTTCCCTTCCTTTTCTGTCCTATTAGACTGTCTTTATCTCAACCCACACGTTTTACTTTTCCCCCCGATTCTCTCCCCCATCCCACGGGGGATGAGTGAGCAGCTGTGTGGTGCTTAGTTGCCAGCTGGAGTTAAACCACAACAATGGTATTTTTAATTACAGTTAAGAGCTGACCACTATTCTGTTACAAAACAGGACACCTCTTGTCCAGAGAAAGTGCCAGAGTTATCCTTCTTTTTCACCAGGAATATACTTTATCTCCCTGTCGTGGTTTCAGGTCAGCTCAGTCGGTAACAAAGCACCACGAAGCCGCTCGCTCAACCCCCACCCCCCCGCCTGGCCACGTTGGGATGAGGAGAAAAT
>VYZV01038477.1:1879-17973 GCA_013401275.1 Pandion haliaetus | reverse complement strand
CCGCCTAGAGGCGGGTCCGACACTTTGGCGCGCGGGTCTGACATTTTGGGGCAGCGAATTCTTCCAGCAACTTCTTAAAGGGGCCGCCTCTGCAGCCCCCCTCCCCTGCCACCAAGGAAAACCGCGCCACACAAACCCATAACACTCCCTCAGCCAACCATCTCATGTTCCCTTTCACACAGGAAAGACCAGGTCTTCATATTTTTTTCTACTAGAGACATGATTATTTTCCTGTTTCCTTAGAGACCCTAGATTCCTGCCTGCAAACTCATCTGAGTTTAGAAGACGTTCCTAAACTGGAAATAAATTTAACTCATAATTATATATAGTATCTGGGTTCTCTAGAAGATACTGAGTATAAATCCCTGTTTAAATAGGTAGGGAAATGCAAACAAAAAAGTGTCACGACAGTAAATGGAGACATTTATACTATGCTCCCATGTAATGAGCCAGTTGATTAGGAATCATAAGCTCACAGTAGTGGGCCTTTTTGACAAGTGATAATCCTACTTCAAGGAACTTTTCATTGAGGTAAGAAGCCCACAGTCAGGGAGGTCTTATTTTACAGAGGCAGCTGTACCAGGGATCATTTGCGTGGTTTGGAAGTAAGCAAAAAACCAGCAGTCTCTTATATTCGACTGTACACACAAAATGTGCATATAAATAAGGTACCTTTAAATGCAGGATACATTGGCACAATGTTGCTGGTAAGCAAGGCATCATAGTGAGGTTTCTTTTTGTCTGTCATGAAATCTAAAACAACAACAAAAAAAGCTATTAGTTACTTGGATTTGTTACTTCAAATTTGCATTTTAAAGATCAGTGTGATAACATTAAGGTGGAGCTGACCTAACTTCACATTCCAAAGCTGATGTGGGTCTAAGTGCTAACTTCAGTACATGCTGGTCCCATCCAAAATAAATAATCTTATAAGCAGCAACAGTAATTGCACTTGTCAGATATACAGTGGACAAATTTTCATGAGATTTAAAAATATCAGAATGGACTTCTGAATTGTGGGGAAGGGAATAAAATTCATTTCATGAGCGTCAGACCAACTTGTTCTGACTGCAGAATCTAGGCATAAAAATAGGAGCTCTATTGGAACTTTGCGAGTTATACTTGATGTGATTGTTTAAATAACCTACTACTCAGTACTTTATGCAGTAAAGTCAATGTAAAATGCTTCCAGATCAGGTCAGCAACAGTTCAACCAATTTAACCACTTGTAAACAGTTAAGTATTTTGTAACATGTTTGAGAACCAGAGCTATGTTCTTCAGACCAATACTGAATTGCTTTAGTAAAGACCACATATGGCACACAACAGTATATTTCAAATAGAAAACAAACTTAAAGGCAGTTTTTTACTTCATGAAACATCCCTAAATTTTACATTGAATAGTTCCAACTAATACCTGTCATACAAAATGAATTTACATTTTACTAGCTTGCCAGACTTGACTCAAGGCTTACATGTTCCTTCTAGTTTCTTCTACAAGATGCCACTTTAGAAACCTGACAAGTTCCAAAGCTTTCAGGAAGTACTAAGTGACCTTGGACAACCCACTAACTGCTGAAGTGCCTAAAAATGTTTCTTTCTTATATGCTGAAGTGAACTGCAACAATTCAGGAACTACTGCTTCATACTCTGATTAGTTCTCAAGAACATCTATAAAAGACTACACCTACTACATTACAAATTATCTAAATATCAGATATGCTGTACAATAAAGGTAATGTACTTACTTGGAGGAGAAAGGAATCCGTAAGTTAAGCGTGGGTGATTGTCATAAAACAAACATGTCTGGTTACGATTAAAAGAAATACGAACATCCTTGTGTAAACAGCTGGAGATATCTTCTGTAGCAGAAACCCATTTATCCTATTGAACAAGAAGAAAGAATCATTGGTAAAACAGATAGCTGACTTACAATAATTCTCTCTGTGGGGGACTCCAGAACTCTAAATATTTAGCTGCAACTACCTTTAATGGTGTGAAGGGACTTTAAGATGCAAGAATTGTTCCTCTTTTGTCAGTGGAAAACAAGCCCTCCCATCCACTTCATATTTTGGAAATAAAGTGAACAGAACTGCAGCATTTTAGTTGAGTTGAAAATAATGTCTTCCAAAAGAGAATCTAGAGGTGCCCAAAGATAACCTGATCTACTGCAAATGTACTTCTTCATTCAGGCTAGGAATCAGAGGCAGCCAGATGTGTTGCTAGCCATCTCTCTCTACTGGGCTGCTTGTTAGAGTAACTGGTTGCTTCAGGCCACTAACCTCTAGATATTTGGGATCAAGCAAACATTACCAGACTTTAGATAAATCATGACTGTTATAGTTAAATTTAAAACCTATGATTCCCAGATAATCGAACTAAAAAGCATCCTCTACTGTCCTAATTCCTTTTAAAGATGAAGTGGCTTCTAAAATTTTCTCCGAATGGGAAAGGCCAACTTGAAAAACATTTTCATTCAGAACATCAGTGCTCTGCATGAACACATGCATCTTGGCATAGGATTCAGGACAGCAAAGACGAGATTTATCTTCACTGACCTCTTCCCCCACCCCCCCCCATCCGCCCACCCCCATCAGGACAAACACTGCTTTAAGACCACAAAACCCATGTTGAGACCAGACTTTGAGGACAGCACTGGCAGACTGCTATAGCAGACCTACGCTGCCCAGCAGTAAGGCAATGCAGACTCATAGGGCTTCTATATCAATGACAACGGGGTCCTCACTTCCTGGTGGATCTGCTCACTTTGGAGGCAAAACTGCAGCTTGCTCTGAGAAACAGGAAGGTGTCAAAGCCAATTCTTATTAACATAGGAAAATGAAGAAAAGCTCATACAAAATTCCTCTTTTTATCTCACGTGGTTCTACTTTGTTCCCTGGGAGGTAACATCATGAGATCCAAGAAGCGTTCAGGAATAACTGACATTCATGCTTTTTACCTTTCAAGGTTGCTTCTAACCTTTCTTCATATACTTACATCTTTGTTAACAGTGTATGCACTCCACAGAGACATCCCATATTCCCTGCTGTACCCACTCACATAGCGGTAATGGTAAAGGAGGCAGTAACTATGTCTCTTCTGCAGAACCCTGGGCCGTCCGTAGGGCAAAGTAAGTTTCTCTATCATCTTAACTGCAGCAGAAACAGTGGTTGTTACATTTCAATCAATACCAGTTGTTAAGCATCTTTCTCTTTTATACAGCTAAGCTTGCCTCAATTTCCAATTACCAAACATAGAGAAGTCACAGTAAGAGAACAAAAAAAATTTTCATTCTTGTATCAAAGGTCAAGTTTCTATGCTAAGGCAATAAATTAAATGACAAAGCCAGTACAAAGCAGTCATTTAAACTTACACTGTACAAATTAAGTTTATATTTAAAACAAAATATTTTGCCATTTAAAACAGGAGATGGATCTAAGTTGCAAAGTTAAAGTCTTTGTTGACTTTGTGTTTCAATTTAAGTATATGATGTGGGACCTGCTTCAATTATAACATTTAGATGGGACAGTAACCAATTGTAGTGATTTGAAATCTGCTGAGGGGACTATTTTAGTAGAAACCACAAAGTCTTATATAAAAGTGACATTTAAAGGACTAAAAAAATAGAGATCTAAATAAATGATGGTTGGATTTTCAGATGTGCAAGGACTCGCTTTATAATGAGTGTGATAGTCACAAAACCTTCCTTTTCCCACACTCTCATGGACCACATCTCTTCAGAAAGTTGATATACGGAGAAAGGTATCTCCAAATGTTTTATGTATGACAGTGCACAGAGTTTTTGGCAGACCCTTGCCTAAGGCATTGCCAACTACTGCATCCAATGGAAGAGTGAAGACTGTCCTTTAAAACTGTCAGAAAGAAGCTATGTGGGATCAGCAGAGGGTAAGTCACTAGATAGAAGCTGAAAAGTAAAGCAGAGTTAGCAAAAGAATTACTTTAGAGTCAATAGCACTTATCTTGCAGAAAAAACAAAGAAGTAACAAAACAGTCTTAGGAAACAGGTGCTCCTGCAGTCATTTGCTGCAGTCAAAAGTCAGCAGAAAGTTTCAGTTTTCAACCCCTAAGGTAGACCTCAATTTCATCAAAACATTGATTATTTAAGTTTTTGCCAACTGGAAACAAACAAAAAGAAGGTTTCAAGTTTTCTGATGTAAAATTAAAACTGAGGAAAACTAGCAGATCATGGAAATATTTTAAAATAACAAAAATATTACTTCGCTGTTGAAAATGTAAGTATTTTCAATCATTACATGACTGGAATTATAAAGAAGGCATCAAAGTATATTTTCCATTAAATAGGTCACTACCATCCACAAATTATGCGGAACTACAATTTCAAGGCAACTGTTTTAAACGGGGAAAGAAATTGAGCAATAAATGCTGCAGATTTTTTCCACAGTAATGCCACAACACAAAAATAGTCAAGGATTATGACATTTATTTCTCCACCCATGGGGAAAAAGGCAAACAATTCACTTTTTTTCATAAAACTAAAAATGCAGTTAATATTTTGTTGTTCTTACAGGCTGTCAAGTTACGACCATCAATCAGAGAATATGCAAATTGAGGTAACTAATAAACTCTAAATAGTCTTAAGGACTATCTAGGCTGGTTACTAGAATTCTTTTATGTGTGATGATGCTTTTTGTATCTAATTATTAAGTGCTTAATTCATAGAATTTATAAGGAAATTACTGCTATTAAGACCAGTGCTAAGCAAGGTCTCGCTGATAATCGAAGCCAAAATCCTCCTGTTTCAAAAATGTACGTTTAAAGACTTAGGTTCCTATTTCTACAATACGGAACTTCACCTGGCCTTGCCATATTTCTTCAAAGCTGGGTTCAGCAAGGCACTCAGGCATCCACCTACACATCAGCCAAATCTGTCAGTGAAACCACTTACATGTTTAAGGGAAAGCACACCGTATTGTACTAAGTGGATTTCATTTTGTTGCTCTTGTGAGTGTTACAACACTGAAAAAGTTATTTTAAAAGGTTTCTGGGACACATTTTAAAAGATACGGTGTCGTTAGTGGAAAAGATTGAAGAAAGCCCTATCTGCTCTTTGTGCCAGGACAAACTACACAAACCAACAGAAGCCTGAAGTTAGCCCTGAATAAGCAGCAAGTACTGGATCCCTGTAACCAGCATTTAAGTCCAGTTCTTAAGTCACCAAATACAGAGATAATTTGCGTAAGAAACATGGTTTCACGAACACACACAAGGCAAGATCTCTACCAGCTTATTTCTCTCACAGCCTAATAATCTTGATTTCATCTTAAGGTATTAGCACCAAGGGCTACACTCCATTTTGACTTACAGATTTCATGATTTACTTATTGTCTTACCCACTTCATGCTCAAAATAGTTTATTTTGTTTTATGAGTCATGAGCACATCTACAGCCTTACAAACTGCAGTTCAAACATGGCATATGTCCAAAGAATGGAAATAAAGTATAAGTAAAACAAGCAATAGCTTAAGACCATGTAACAACTCAACCATGTAAAATAACCCTTACACATCATTAAAAGTATTCTGCCATCATGATGTTGGTATTTGCTGGGATTTCTTATCAGATACTTCCCCATACACCACTTTTCCTTCCCATTCTGGAATGCTCATTACTTCAGTATTAGAAAATTCAAAAATATCAGATAATACATGTGCCATAGACACATGCGTAAGGATACACATTTGAGAACAAATTGTTCAGTAGGACTGTCTGAAAACCTCAGAACTATGGTCTGAGTGAGTATTTCAAAGAATTTTTACCTCATGTACTTGAGTTTCTCAGAGGTTTAGATATCAAACATATTATATTTTTAATAATTCTTACATTGTTTGTTAAAAATTCTATATTACTATCAAAAGTTCTTACCTTCTGTTTCAGTGAGATTTAAACGCTGATGAAAATCCCTGATTGGCAAGCCCTATAATTATAAAGCAAAACCAGTAAGATTCTACTAAGTGTTCTACGAACCATATTATGATCCACTACTATACTTAAAAGTACCGAATGTAACATCTGCCTTGCAAGTTATCCCTACACAGAACTCACTGACATCTACTAGAGAGGGGCTATGGAGAATTTGCAGAAGCAAATTTTTGCCACAAGTAAATCTACAGCCTTGAAAACCACAGCCCAAACACACAACATTTACAGAAGGGAAGTTTCAACATAAGTGAAGCAAGCAAGAACTGAATGCTTTCCCCATCAAAGCTTGCTTCTGTGGAATCTTCCAAGCTCTTCAGAGCTGAGTATGACTTTACATAAGCAAACTGCAAAAATTAATATACAAATAGAGGCTAATACCCACTAACCCCAGGCAAGATTTGATTTTGAAACCAATAGTAGAGGACTGCAAAACTAGCAGGTAAAGATATACTCTGGAGAATCTGGACTCTCACTCTTTGAATACACCACAGATGTCTGCTTCCACAACTTTAACCATTTCAGTACTCACCCCTGTCCTGCAGGAACAGCCAAGGCTCACTGAAAAGGCTCTTTGTCCCACTACAGAGCATTCTGAAGGATGGCTCGTTTCTTTGGGATGGTGGGGAGTATAAACAGGGTTCCTTAAAAGATGGTTTAGGCGCCCATGAGTTCCATTGTTTGGGGCTGGTTTCAAATCAAGCAGATCTATGAAAGAATTCAAGTGATATTAACAGGATGACAAAGATTGTAATACACTGCTGCTTGCAGTGTGATTACAAGTACGGGTGAGTCAAAGCTGCACTGCTTGCTGCTCCTAACACCCAAAAGGGAAAGCAATGTAACTCCTTTAAAAGGAAGCACACATGTTCTTAGCTAGGGCTCAGAATGGTATTAGTCTGCTTGTAAAGAGGCACAGAACAAGTGCAAAAAGTGACAGAGGCTTACATCTGAAGGGAACTTCCAACATCCACACTTGCAGTGGGGGACAGAATGGGAATCTCAAACACAGGAAGCTAGCAACTACATAACATTGAAGCTTTGGGGAATAAGTTTAGGGACTTTTGGGGTTTTGTCTTAATTATCTGGAAATTAAACACATAAGCTTCAGTTAATAAACATCTGTCCTGGTTTCAGCTGGGACAGTTAATTTTCTTCCTATTAGCTAGTACAGTGCTGTATTTTGGATTCAGTATGAGAATAATGTTGCTAACACACTGATTTGCTAAGTAGTGCTTATCCTAATTCAAGGATTTTTCAGTTTCCCACACTCTGCCAGCAAGGAGGTGTACAAGAAGCTTGGAGGGAATGCAGCCAGGACAGCTGACCCAAACTAGCCAAAAGGAGATTCCGTACCATAGGACATCATACTCAGTATATAACTGGGGGGAATTGGCCAGGACAGGCAGATTGCTGCTCAGGGACTGGCTAGGCACCAGTCAGCAGGTGGTAAGCAATTGCATTGTGCATCACTTGTCCTTCTTGGGTTTTATCTCTCTCCCTTTTTGTTATCTTCTTTTTCATTACTATTATTAGTAGTATATTTTATTTTAATTATTAAACTGTTATTAACTCACAAGTTTTACTTTTTTTGTGACCAGTTCTCTTCCCCATCCCACCAAGGAGGTGGGGAAGGAGTGACCGAGTGGCTGCGTGGTGCTTAGTTGCCGGCTGGGGTTAAACCACAACAGCATCACTAAAGGGTAAAGCTGGAAAAGAACCTAGACAGAATATAGGTTTCTGTGTGTCACTTAGGTCTAAAATGTTAAGCTTCAAAATTCTCAGAAGTAGTCTAAACAGAAAAACACCTCTACCCCCCAAACACCTAAATCTCTGCCATTAAAGTAACTCAAACAGCTAAAAGCTGCCTACCACCAATGCTCAGACACTTCAGACACCTTCAAAATACTGAATAGGTGAAGCCCCATTTCATGCTCAGTCCTCACTGGCATTCATAGATTTGTTGTTCCTCCACTTAACTCATACTGAATCTATGAAATAAGGTTTTTCAAAAACATAGCAGGTGATGAGACACACTTGTATCCAAAAGCTTGGTGTCTAGATCAATCACTAGAGCTGAACTTCCATTGCTACATGGGGAATTGAACACGTTTCTCTGCACTGTGCCACTCATATGTTTAACGTCATTCCTTCCAGATGAACCTGTTTTGCTTTGGAAGAAAGAATAAAACAACCTTTCTTATCTTAGCAGCCCCTGCTCCAATGAATACATCACACAAAGCAGCAAAAAGCCAAATCAGAACCAGTCCCAGGACTCGGGTCCCCACTTCAACACCTAAATTACATTGTTATGTTCCTATTATTTTAAGTGGAGCATCCAGGAATTCACAACACCCCAGAAATCCCTGAGTCTGGTAGTTTGAACACCTTGGAAAACATGAAGTGAAAATTCCCCAATTCAGACAACACAGTTGTATTTATCCGGTGCTCATGCTTTAAGTGCTGAGATGTTGGACAAATGGGAGACAGTTATCTCTTCTCTGGCTGCACTTTACAAGAAGGTGCAGTCAAGCACCTCCATGAGAAATGCTAGATCCCCAAACAAGCGAAAGAAGATGCCTTTCTGCAGTCCAGAAGGCACTTAAGGCCTGGTCAAGGGAAAGGTTGAGTAAGTTGCTTCACTTAATTTTCTGTCTGAATGTTAGTGCGCTGGCTTTTGCACATCCTAGTCTTCCAATTCTTTCTATACAGTATGGAGGAAGTCTAGACCTCAATGACTGCACTTAACACACCTGATCTGTCACTGAACTTGCTTCACTGAGATGCCAGTAAGGACTCTACCCCTCCCATGCAACATACACAGATCAGGGGGGCACAAGAAGGTGGCTCAAGATCAACCACGACATAAGAGCAAAGCATACAAGGCTGAGAGACACTTCCTGACAATAGCCTGTTTCCTATTCCAGCAAAAAATTTAAACACATCGTTTAAATGTGGTATACCTGAATATTGCCACTGATCTCAAGCATGTGCAGTGCTCCCGTTAAGTGTTTTCTGGATCAAACCCTTTGGTAACACTTTCTCTCACAGATGCAGATGTTAGAGCAAGTATAGGTCCTGGCAAGAGAGAGAAGTAGGCAGGAAATAATGGAAAACAGGTGAAGACCTCAAGGGGAATAAATGAACAGAATGTGGTAGGACTAGTGAAAGACTTTTGGAGAAACCATGAAATACAGAACAAAGAAGGGACAAAGAACAAGGAGTCACAGTAACATTATGTTTGAAAGGGGGGAAAAAAAACCAGCTGCAAGGCATCTGATTTTCAGAAACACCAATTCTCTGGCGCTGTGTACCATACAGCGTCAGAAAATAAAGTAAGAGTATCTGTATATGGAGCGAGCTGTCTGTCATGCTCAGATGCAGAAGCAGAGTGCATGGAACAGATATCAGTTATGAATTCTAGAGTGACACCATACAGAGGTGAGAAATGGGAAACCCGACTATTGCAGAGACAACTAGCTCTACAGTGAGACTCCAAAGCAATAGGACTACGAACTGAGAGTTGCAGCCCATCAGTAGAAAAACAGCATATTTGAAACACCTGTCATATTAGACAATGAGAATGGATAGGGAAACATCCAAATCTAGTATTAAAAGAGACAATACATAAATTAAACAAGTGACACATACAATGATGAATTTGGGAGAGGGTTTATTATATGAATCAAGTAAACAAAACCAAAAAAACCTTAAATTTTATCTCAATTCAAAACCTATTTATATCAACTAACTAAAAAGTATGGTAAAGGAAAACAACAAATAAGAAAACACATGACAACATAAGGGATTGTTCAAGTGCATAAAAAGCAGAGGGGGTGACTGACTCAGGCCTTCTGGAAATGAGCGGCCTGGCAGCTGCACCCACACCCATTACTATGCTTGTTATATACTGTTCTGTCTTAATAAGGTTACCTGAGCAATTAGTCTGATAAAGCCTCTAGTTTGATATGAGAGAGAAACATCCTTTCTTCTCGATGGTAGAGAGATTGTGAAGTAGTCAGTTTTAGTAGTGGTGAGTCAAAGCGGCAGCTCTGGAGCAGCCAGAGGAACACACAGAGTGACCAGTGGAAGGGACAGATACAAGGTGGCCTGACCAGTAGATCCTAAACAGCTGTTAGTCATTTAGAAGCTGGACCTTTCTCAGAAAAACAAACAGCTTTTTATTTGTGAAGATCACCAGCAAGTCTTAAGGACAAATTTCTGTGGACACTTAAAAATCTGTTATTAGAAGATTTACAATGTCCAAAAGATATTATATTTTACTGAACAAAGATATCCCCCATCATCAATTGTACTTACCACACATTAAATTATATACTTCAATGTTTTCAAATGGATCAACTTGAGTACGAAACTTGAATCCTGGTCCAAAACCAATAAAGATAGCCTAGGGTTTAGAGAAAAGTACAGTGGAACTCTGTTTAAGACAAGTTGAAACAGAAAAAATATCTTCATGCTTAGAGGGCATTTTCTTCCAAGAACTTAATCTGTACTTTACCAACATAGTATGGATCAAGTCAAAAGCATGTTTTTTCTTAAGAAAAGTAATTGTATAAGAATAATTTTAAGAAGTAGTAGAAGAGTATTAGGAAACATGATTCTGCCTCTGCCTTTAAAAAATTGCCTTCAGCCACTTATGAAGTCCCTTGTTCTTCTCTGCTTTTGAAGAAATTAATTTTCTTAAATGCTTTAAGAGATTTAATGGATATGTTGAGCCAAAATAACCATCACATTTCATGCCCTGTAAACAATTTGGAAGCTTTTCACTTAAGTCTATAAAAACATCTGTGGGTAGCAATGTTTTAAACTGTTGAAGCAATGGCAACATCCTAGGCTTCTACGCCTAGTTTGCAGCTGTTCTTTCTTATTCTTGCATCGCTTCCTGAGCTGTACTGGCACAAGCTATTGTGTAGCCATACAGTGAACCTGATCCAGGAACACAGCCAGCTCAACAAATTTTCTTTTTGCCTGCTGGCTCTTTTCCTTCTGGTTCAGTTCCCCGACCTACTTAACATTGCAGCCATGCAAAGCTTACACTAGCATAGAGCAGGGTTTGTTGCAGGAATAAGAACAAGGAGGCATGGGCAGCAAGTGCTTAAACTCAACTGCTGGCAAAAAGATTGTTTTTAAACTTATCCTGAGATATTCAGCTTATTTTTAACTAAGTGAAACAGATTGCACCCATCTGTGGTATCAGGACAGTGAATGAGTGACGACAGATACTTTGCACTCTATAGCATCTTCCTGGGTAAGATCTCAAAGCTCTTTCCAAACAATGCAATTGTCTCAGATTTCATAGCTGTGTGGCGAAAACAGAGGCCAAAACCTCAACTCTAACTTGTTTTTTTGAGATTAAAGCATAATGCAGGCTGTCATTCTGCAACCATTGATACTAAAATCTGTAGGCTAATAATTTACTCAAGAAGCCTAAATTGAACCAGATAAGGCAGGAACATGCTACCTCTTTCTGTTGAACTAGTTAATTACAGAGTATGAAGTTTATGCTGCTATAATGTTAGCCTCAGAAGGATAAGTTATATCTGTTTCAAGACCAATTAGGGATGCTATGAACTGACAGTCACAAGTCTGGCAAGAAGTTTGAATAGAGTCAACCTACTGAAAAATATTTACACAGTCAAACTGTAGCAGACAGAATATACTAAGCTGGCATTTGGCATCACGTGGCCTTGCTGGTTGTAACCCATTACTAGGTACCCTATCAACAGGTTTTCCATTGTCAAATCAGGGAAGAGTAGGCCTGGAAGGGTAAACTGAAACGAAATTAACACAGGTTTTGGCTAACAGCTTTTAAAAAAAAAAGTTTGATGCCAACAAAACATAATTCTACAAGACATAAAAATACAGCTTTTAAGAGAAATCTATGCTTTACATGGATGACATAGGTCTTCTCATAAAACCTGTTTTCAATAATTTTTTGAATATAGGGTTCTCTCTATAGACGTATTTATACATATTCACTGTAAAAGTACCAAGTACCTTACAACTGTTAGTGGATTTTATCCTGAAAATATCTTTTTGAAATGAAGAGTATTGCCTCTCATTTTACTGATAGCAGAAACTAAAGCAGAGGATAAGTTAAGTGACTTCCCCAAATTAGATGGAGCTGACAGGATTGATTTCATGCTTCCCTATGATCCCCTCCCATTTCTCATTCAAGAGAAGAATTTCAGGACTCTCTGTATTTTAAACATGACTGTCATGCTCTCTCCTGAACAGACTACCTCAAAACAGTGATACATAATCTATCATGACACAGTAGAATTACAGAGTTGGGAGATCATGTAGTCAACTTTTTTGCAAAAGACAGAGTCAAAAGTAATTATGTTATTTCTGAAAGATGCTTGTCTGACCAGTCATTAGGCAATTCTGTGGTGGAAGCTCCACAGTTTTCCACAGCAAGCTGTTGTACTCATTAATGGTTAAAAAAAGGTTTTCTAATAACCAAATCAACTTGTCTTTACTGCACTTTAAGCCTGTTGCTTCTGTTCTTAGGCAACCGAGAAAACAAAGAGCAGACTAGCCTTACAGACCAGGGGACTGGCTGGCTAGGGAACAGCTTTGCTTGCAAGGGCCTGGGTGACATAGTGGACAGCAAGCTGAACATGAGCCAGCAGCACTGTGGCAGCAGAGAAGGCCAACAGCATCCCATGCTATATAAACAGCAGCTCAGCCAGCAGGTTGAGGGAAAGGATTATCCTTTCTACTCAGCATTTCTTTAGGCCACATCAGGCTACTACACCTCCAACATAAGAATGACATCAATAAACAATCATCACAAATTCAGTGGAGGGCCCCCAAGGTGGTTGGGAGCTGATGCTCTTGCTCTGCAAAGAAGGAGGGCTGTTCAGCATGGAGAAGAGACTGCTTCACCCAGACCTAACAGCATTCCCTCAGTACCTACAACTAGGTCATCAAGGAGATAGAGCCATGCTCTTCAGCACTACACAGTAGAAGGCAGAGACACAACAGGCATAAATTGAAACAAGAAAGGTTCTGGCTGGCTAAGACTAAACATATTTACACCAGGATGACAGTAATGAGTTGGTTAGAAGTTGTGGAGCCTCCGCCCTTGCATCCTGGTTTCAGCTGGGACAGAGTTAATTTTCTTCCTAGTAGCTGGTACAGTGTTGTGTTTTGGGTTCAGTAGGAGAAGAATGTTGATAACACACTAATGTTTTCAGTTAGTCTAAACAACACTTGGCAACAAGTCAAGGATTTTTCAGCTTCTCAAGGATTCCTTTCAGCAGGAAGGCTGGAGGGGCACAAGGAGTTGGAAGGGGACACAGCCAGAGCAGCTGACCTAAACTGGCCAAAGGGGTATTCCATACCATGTGATGTCATGCCCAGTATATAAACTGGGGGGAGCTGGCCTGGGAGGGAATCATTACTCAGGAACTAACTGGGCATCAGTCAGCAAATGGCAAGCAATTGCTTTGTGCATCACTTGTTTTGTATATTCCAATCCTTTTATTATTTTTATTTTTTTTTTCTTCCTTTCTGTTCTATTAAACCATTCTTATCTCAACCCATGAGTTTTACCTTTTTCCTTCTGATTCTCTCCCCCATCCCACTGGGTGGGGGGAAGTGAGTGAGCAGCTGCGTGGTGCTTACTTGCTGACTGGGGTTAAACCACAACACCATGGCAGTTTCAAGGACACAACTGCATAAAGCCTTAAGTCTGGTCTGATCTCACAGCTGACAGTTTTGAGTTGGAGGTGGGACTAGAGACCTCTCAAGGTCCCTTCCAATCTGAATTCTCTTAAGATGTACAATTACTGTATTTGCAGATTTGGTAAGTTTTCTATTTTCCTGCTTTTAGCGTTACAACAAAACAACTTGGCACAACTTCATACTCTTACCAGCACAGTGAAATCTTTGAGGTAAGGTCTGGTGGGTTTTTGCCCAACTTTTACAACAACAGAATCCTACCCTATGTGGGTTACCCAGCACATCACAATAGCAATCCTACAAATGCTCAATTTCTTTAATTACACATGGAATAGTGTCACAGATCTTAAAAAAAACAAACACCTCAAAACCCAGCAAACACATTTAGAAATAGAAGGAGCTAAAAATAAGAGCTAGCATAAGTTTAAGTCTCACCTGCATACTGGGGAAGTGATTGTCTGAGCCATGGAATCCACCTGTGCAGCTTTTAATCTCAAGCGGTTTCCTATTAAAAATCCACAGTTTATATAACTTACACTTTACAAATCATATCAGTATAAAATACATTGTGATGCATTGTTTACTTGTCTATTAAAAGATTTAGAGGCTTGTCCATAGGGAATAGAAAGTCTTTAAGCTCTAGAAGAGAATACCTTTAAAATTACAACGATCGTTTTCTCTGTAAACGTTATCCCCTTGGACTTCAAGTGTCCAGAGTCACTTAAAGTAAGTATCAGATGACATATGGACAAAATGTTTGTTCTCAGGATAACAGATTTTCATTTCAGTAACAGAACTTTGCAGTACTTTATATAAGTAGATTCTTAAGGGGGGTGTTGTTTGTTTTTTAATAAATACTCTAATGTAATTTAGAGCATTCAACTGGGCATCTTACAGTCTAATAAAAACAAATGTCCAACATATGCCAGGTCCATACATATTATTTAGATGTGTACAGTTCTAGTAACCCAAACCTGGTTTGCATGACTTGCACATGTTTATGGTGTTATACAACAGGACCTACTGAATACATGGACAGAAAAACTCTTTCATGAGGAAAGCCTGGAGTATCACAGAGGCGTTCAAAATTATATTAATATAGCAGATGCCATTATTCTGGGAGTTGTAAATTCACTGGTCAGAACATGTACGGTAATTAACAATAGTGGGCTCAGCAAGTTCAATGTATGCCAGTGGATCACTCTCAAGACTGATTCAACTGAGTAGTTATGCACATGCTTAGCTTTCATGACTCACTTTGGAAACTCCTAAAGCATGGCAAGATGTGCTTAAGTATCTGATAAAGGGGACCCTAGTTCTAACAATTTGTGTCACAAAGCTTGCCACTACCTGCATACTCAGCAGGGAGAGTATCTATGGCTGCCGGTTTAGAATTGAGCCTACTCAGCAGGGAGAGTATCTATGGCTGCCGGTTTAGAATTGAGCCTCCTCAAGCCAGCAAAAACTGTGGAGAAAAGCACACATTGTTTCTTTGCAATGTCCCTTTGCTATGACAAACAAGAATACCACACTCCAATAGCTATCACTGAACTCTAAGCATCTGGAAGATAAAAGCTATGAGAAAACAAGAAATCATTTGCTGTATAATCAAGTACTGAAAACTAACTTACCTAGCAAGCTGCCATTGGGAATCTAAATAAAAGTGTAACGGTTCAATCCGGTCGTTATAGGAATAATGGAAACGCTTGGGTAACAGCTGTTTCATATAAGCTTTGAAAGGCTGATTTGGTTCTATGCACTGAAATATTTAAATTAAAATATAAAATGTACATTTCAACAAGTTTTTGCTTATATCATGCACAGTTTAAGCACTTCAATTGCTAAGGGTCTGCAATAACTTCCACTAAGGATAACGGGACTTCATCAGGTTTGGAGTCATATGGTCTGGGACATAAATACTCGTAACTATTAAAATAACAAATACCGACTGGTTTTGCATTCAATAGTTACTAGAAGAATATTTATACTGGATTATGAACATAACTTACTCTTTTTTCTTAGAGCCTACAATTGTACAGAACCAAACAGTAGTACTTAGAATTAATAAAGAACTACACTGAGACATGAACATTATGATACTTTCATAAGTGGTAGGAGACTATCCAGTACAGTAATTCTACAGCTGTGTAATACAGAAAGTAACAGACATTCAAAGGGTTTTTAGACTGGTCACTCAAGGACAAATAGGTTTTTCCACTAACTAAGATCCATTAAGGATTTAAAAAAAAAAAAACACCTCTACTTTAATATTAGAATTTTTGAATAGTGAAGTCATCTATACAAACAGCATAGCTCTCACCGACAGTGGTGCCTGCACAACTGAGAGGCATACAGATTATGGTGCAGAGATGAGAACAGAAGCCAGGTATAGAGCAGAAAAGCAAATTCCTTAAGCTAGAACTGAC
>VYZV01038476.1:158954-175588 GCA_013401275.1 Pandion haliaetus | reverse complement strand
TGTTGGCCGGGGTTAAACCACGACAGTACTTCACATACCACGTTAGTATCTCATCCTTGAAACATGAGAAACCATTCCTCATTATATTAACTTTGAGTAGTTCTTCAGAGATAGTAGAATTATTTGTATGTGAAGTTATATATGTGAATAATTTTACAGGATCAAGACCTTATTGTGTAAGTATTTGGGATATGCACTATGTGTAAGATATATTTAAATTGTATGGTTGAACTTGGTCCTACATTTGAGAACATAATACACAAATAGTCAAACTTTTCAAGTTTACATATTATAATTTCTTAAACTCCTATTAACACTAATTGATAGGTTGCTTTGATGTGCTGACACTTCGGGATTCATCTTCTGTCAAGAAGGAAATCCTAAAGCAACTAGAGTAAGCCTTGACCATTTAGAAAACATTCAAGCATGTCTAATTCTATCTCAGCTATCATTGTTTTTACTATTACCTGTCATCCTTCCCAGCAAGCTCCCACTTCTCTATTTGGCTGGGTTTTGTTTCCTATTATGAAGTTTTTCAGTGGACCATCCAAAGCAATAAACTTTGTTTCCTTCATGTTTACAGTACCTGAAGATTCTCAGAACTCTTTAACATTAGTAACAAGAGCAAATATCTTGGAATTCAGACCACTGGATTTCTACAAGGTTTCTTTCTTCCTCTGCCTGAGGAAATATGTCTAAAATCTTGAGAAACATTTTTTGCTGAAAACTTCAATCAACTCTGTATAAGTTTAAGAGCCGAAGAATAACTATGAGAACTGACACTGTTTAAGAGAAAAAGGCACCACTGATTTCCTTGAAATTTTATCTGAGTAGCAGCCTGCTTTTCAATTTACTATAGTTTTCTGTAGTTTTGCATAAATGAAGATGGCTATACATTAACACTTCCTCCCTCTCCGTCATTACTGAACATTTCTAGAGCTACCAAGGGAGAAATACAGCAATTTCAGTTTCACGCAAAACAGCTGAAGATTGACACTGATACCCTTCCAGACCATTTCTATTGTTTTTCTGGTACGTTTGGCACATAGCAAAACTTTATTTTGCAATTTGAATGTGTCTTTAGGTTCAGAATTAGGTCAATGCATTTATTCCTTCATTGTAGCCACAATACATGCCATTATTTTCACTTGCATGGATCAAGTGCTCTCAAACTGTGAAGTTAGCTTTCCTGATGTGACTTTGATCTCTTCCAGAGCAAGATGTACCAAGCCCAGGGAAAACACCAAAACTGGCATTCATTTTCTCGTATTTTTCTTCATTTGGGATACAACAAACCTAGGATTTTCTAATTTATGATGAATAGAATAGGTGGTTCTGTTTTTTGCTGATTTCCAAGCAGAAGCAAGCTGGCAAAGCAAGAAACAACGGCAGGTAAGTACAGCCAGATGTTCTAAACTACCACACCAGTGTGCTATTCCCAGAGGACTACTAGAAAGAAGTTACTCCACAAGTATTTCCATGTTTGTTTACCTCAGCAGAGGAAACATACTAGGTGGGGTTTATTTTGCAAGTTTTTGATTTTTTTTTTCCCTAAACTTAATGCACTTTTATCAATAAGTGATTAAGTCAACTTTCCAAAAGCATGTGTTGGCTACCTGTTAGGGGTGGAATAATTAGAGAGAAAGTTGTTTGATGCAGGATTTCTGGAAGAGCTAGATTCTCTTCAACTCTGAAATCACGTATTTTAAACTGGACACTCAAGCCAGGTATGCAGGTATCCAGATATGGGGGGGACACAAGTGTCCTGGTTTCGGCTGGAATAGAGTTAACTTTCTTCCTAGTAGCTGGTATAGTGCTATGTTTTGGGTTCAGCATGAGGATAATGTTGCTAACACACTGATGTTTTCAGTTGTTACTAAGTAGCATTTAGACTAAAAGTCAAGGATTTTTCAGCTTCTGATGCCCAGCCAGCAAGAAGGCTGTAGGGGCAGAAGAAGTTGGGAGGAGACACAGCCAGGACAGCTGACCCAAAGTGGCCAACGGGGTATTCCATACCATGTGACGTCATGTCTAGTATATAAACTAGGGGGAGTGGGGCTGGGAGGGATCGCTACTCGGGAACTAACTGGGCGTTGGTCAGCCGATGGTGAGCAGTTGCATTGTGCATCACTTGTTTTCTACATTCCAATCCTTTTATTATTATTATTGTCATGTTATTATTATTATTAGTTTCTTCCTTTCTGTTCTATTAGACTGTTCTTATCTCAACCCACGAGTTTTACTTCTTTTTCTGATTTTCTCCTCCTCCCACTGGGTGTGGGGGGGAAGTGAGTGAGCGGCTGCGTGGTGCTTAGTTGCTGGCTTGGGTTAAACCATGACAACAAGTCATATAAGAACCAAAGCTTGAAAATAAATCGCGTAATTACAATTATTTCCTCACAGTGGTAGGCCAGACAATATGGATGAAATAAAAGATTAGGAAGAGAAAGGACTAAAATAAGGTATCGGTCTGCCTGCTAAAATGCATTGTCCCTTATTATACAATAACTGGTGCTCAATCTGATCTTGTTTTAAGCTCTTTAAAATTAAGGACATATTTGTTCCTTTAGGTCAAGATCCCCAGCTTTCAATTCCCATGTCAATGACAACTTCAGCTAGTGCCAATGGCAGGTCTTGAATACAGATAACAAATATTTTACTAAAAAAAGCTAAATATACCTAGTATTTCCTAAATCTTAACCGTATCTAATAAAGTGTTCTTTATGAAATTTTTCTGTATTTGGTTGGAAAATTTTATTTTTTTTAAATCTGGATAAACTAACTAGGTATTACAAATTTTCATGTGTTCTGATTATCCCCTCCTCTGCTCCAGAACAAACCCCTTTATTTATTCCAGTAAGCAACACGATTTCCTTACTCAGACTTCATCGTGAAATATCTCATTCTTTAGTTTAGCCAGGACTCACCCTGTCCTATAAGAATGGGGTTTCTGAGACTTTGCATAAGTTCCCATTAGCAGAGTAAATTTCATCTTCAGTAAAATCTTCCAAATTTTTTTTTGTGTGAGAACCTATTAATTCATGAGTGTGCTTTTACTAGACACTGTGAGTTTTCAAGCAACTTTCTGCAGAAACCCGCTTGTACATGTCAAAAAAAGAAACATACATGTCTTATGTCAGTTCTCATTCTTAAAGTTAAACATGTTTATAATTTAAGTTCAGAAGTTTCCTGGCTCCTTTGGAGCTCAAGAAATATTTTGTTCTTTTGTCTTCGGTTTTTTTTAGTTAAACTTTAATGATGTTACTGGTTTTGCATGACAGTGAAAGATCCATTTTTCTGTATCGGTAGGTACAAATTTGTTCAAAAGGCAGACCACTATAAGGAAAATTTAAGAAAAGACAAGTACAGTTTCTAATATAATTCTGAAGTAAACAATAATGAGGCTTGAAAAATATCTTTTTCTCAGTTGACAGTCAGTAGTTACCCTGTTGGAGCAGCTTTTTTACTTCCTTCTAAATGTTATGCTACATAAGAACAAAAGCCCTAATATATATGCAGCTAAAATAGTAAAATCAAGCACTTAGAACTGTGAAAAGCAAGAAATTGGAGCTGCACTTGTGATTTTAAATTTGTTCCTTTTTAGACATACATTATTTATCATAAACTGTGATTACATAATTACTTTGAACATTTTCCACATAATTCTTACTCAGTGTGTAGTCATTACACAAGTGAGTAAGTATTTAGTGGCAAACTTCAACCCATCTTTGCCTACAAGAACTTTTATGGAAGTGGAGAGATCTGATGAATATACTACAATGATGTATTCGCCAGTAACATTAGCAAACACTGAATTTTAAATATTCTCCCATATTAAGTGCCCTTGAATATATATAACATTTATTTATATGACTGATCAAGCAACCTTTCTCTAGGGCTGCTGTTTCTCCTTCTGGTACTACACTGTAGCCTACATTTCAAAAATGTCAAAAGATGTTGAACATGGAAATCCACACTGCTCGGTGCTCCTGGTAGTCCTTGGTACTGTGACGTAGTCTATAATGGATGGAAATAGAGGAGACGTTTCATCTTGTGCACATGGAGTAGCAGTAATTGTTCGTAATAAATGCAAAGACGTTTTCATTTAGGATTAGTTTCCTTCAAAAAGAATTTGTTCTGCATAATCTAATAAAATCTACAAAAGAATTAAAAAAAGGTAGAAAGCCTACTGAATGTAATGATGAAGGTACGAAGAGGGATTCAGACATTTTACTGGCTGGAGAGTTAGCACAGCCTACATACATACACACACAAACTCTTCATTTAAAAATGAAAGAAAGAGTGAAGAACAGTTACCAAAATTCCCCCAAAGCCTTTCTAGTAAGTAACATAAAATGACAGTTTCTTACATTAATAACATCATTCCTATACTGTTTCATAAAACTATTAACTGTGTTCCTGTTAATATTCAAACTTCTGAAAAAGCGCTTGTCACTTCACAAGTTTTCTTACGGGTTTTCTTTTTAACATTCTTTGCATATCATTAAGCGATTAGCTGAAAACCAGTAAAGCCGTCACAGAAAAACACGCCAACACATACAGAGGACTTACCAACACCTCTTTCTGAGATTGTCCCTGCTGCCGGGGTTTCTGTCACTGACCGTGTCTTCGTCTTGCTGTCCCTAGCGGCTGTCGGTGCCCAGGCGCTTTGGGGCTGCAGGGGCCGCTGTGAGGAGAGGCCGGTTCCAGCCGGTTCCAACCAGCTCCAGCCGGCTCCATTGGCCCCACCGCAGGGCACAGCTGAGCCCTGCAGCCAGGATGGTGGAGCCTCTAGGAAAGCGTATTTAGAAAAGGGCAAAATGCTCCATGGCAGTGTGAGGGGTGAGGAAAAGAAGGGAGGGAAACAGTCCTGTGAAGACCGGTGGAGGAGATACCCATGCTGCAGCCATGGAGGACCCCAGGCAAAGCAGGTGGAGGGTTCCTGAAGAAAGCTGCCACCACGGAGAGCCCACCCTGGAGCATGGGGAAAGTGTGAGGAGGAAGGAGCAGCAGAGGGGAGCTGTTATGGACTGACCAGAATTCTCACTCCCCATATTTCTACAAAAGTAACATTCTAAGAAGTCTCTCTTTATGAATTTTGTTTACTCTCAAGTTAAGTAGACCAGTATTTTTTATTGTATTTGATAGAGAAAAATACATTAATATACTTCACACTGCCTTTCCAAGGACATCTCCTTTTTATCAGGTGTAACAGTCTTAAATCTGATTTTTCCTCTATGAAACCCGTTAGACATCTCAGGTAAAGAATTCTCACAAATATTTAATACATGTAATGCTTGTCATGCATTATCAGAAGTCATGTATATTTATTCAATTAATAGGTTTTAATTAAATATTTCCAGAAACATCTGATTACAGATCAAATCATAATTTGTGAAAGTTAAAAAGAAAGTTCCAAATTCTCAGCTCTTGAGTAGCAGGTAATTGTCAATCAAATCTAAGAAAATAATTGGGTTTTTAAACTTCTTAGCACTTTTCAGTGTTTCTTGAGTATCTCGTAAGATATAATTACAAAGAAAACTGCGTATGTCTCTATTTGTCTACACTGCTATCCTAGAAACTTCTGATCTGGGATGGATGCTATAGCAAACAAATCTTGGCAGTTTTGGCTTAGTAAGTACTGCTCTTCCCAACCTGTGACATGGATTTTCAGAGCCCTCCCTGCGCTTCATGCTAGCACAGGTATCCAGCTACTCGCAGTTCAAGTACGTATTTTAAAACTAACTTGGTATCTCTAACCTTCACTGGTGTCACAGAAATAAGTGCCACCTAGACCTACTCACAGATGATTTGGTTGCATATGACATGACAGCTGCTGTTGATTCTATCTTAATAACATTAACCTATGAAAATACATTCAACATAACCGCAGCCTGCCATGCTGAACTTCATAAAGTAGTTCAAATCATTGTTTGCTGCAGGTCATTAAGAAACTAGTAAACAGACTATGTAACAATGATGCTAATGTAAATTTTCCATGACAGCAGTCACTGGTATCCTGCTGACAAATGATAATGCCATTGCAATGTGTCCTTAGAGCTCAGTAATTACTTCTGTATTCATGAGTGTATTTGGCTGGAAGTTTACCTGATCTGAATGTAAAAACTCTCAGCAAAGTTTACACATACTAAGTGCATCAGGTACATGTGCAACATGAATATGTTAGAAATAACTCTAAAGAAATAATCTGTTCACCTGGGGCATTACATTGTCTTCTTCCCACTACTCAAAATTCTTCCTGAAATAATGCATTATTGAACTATTGCTTTAGCTCCTTATGTTAAAAGGTAATGCAATAAGAAAAAATTTCAAGGAACAAAAAGTGAAATAATTCCAAAGAACTGCAATAAACTAGCTTTAAAAGTGTCCTGCCTACCTGTGTGGAACAGGCTTTAGTTATTTCAAACACCACTACCATCGTTTGAAGCTTCTTTCAAGCTGCTTTTAAATCTTCTGAACTATTTGAAGGACATCTGAATTTTAGTAGTTGAGACATAATATCTAATATTTCTAAGTGAGTTTTATATATTAAAGTATCCAAGACCTCCAAGTGCATGAAGAAAGAAGTAACACCATATTTGAAATATCAGTGATTACATGCAAGAAGTCATATTAGAAGGGGATAGTCTCAGAAAACAAGAAACTAAGTATCTTTAAAAGAGGGATAATGGTGAATCCAAAGAAAGCAGAACACTTCACCTAACTATGGACTACATTAAGATAGAATAGATGTGTAGATTGGTGAACTTACAAGCACCTGAAGAATAATAAAAAAATCCAGTATGGATTTTTCAAGAACTGTCAAACCAAGCTAATCTCCATCTTGGACAGAATAACTGGAATACTTGGTAAGAAGAAAAATAGATTTGCTGTATCTTGAGTACAGAAAGACTTTTAATATTTTTCCATATTAAATTCTCACAGGAAAATGAAGGAAATGTCGTCTAGATGAAAAAAAACATAAAGACAGTGTGACTGCTTGAAAAGCAATTCTCAAAGAATAGTTATCAGTACGAAATGGGATTTTCTTTCAAGCTGGTTCGCTCAGAGATTCCAGGCCCAACTCTGTTCAATATTTTCATAAAAAATATGCATTACAAAGTAAATGGATAAAATTTGTATATGAAACCAGGATGTGTTAGGGTTACAGAAGTCTGCAGAAAAACTTCAGAATTCAAAACTGTCATAATCAAGACATAATCCAGAATTTAAAAAAAAAAAAAAAGGCAAGTTTAGAGCACAGTAACTAGTAAGGAGAAATGAAGACTGAAAATGCTAAATGAGGAAAACCGACCTGCACGTTTTTAAGTGTATCAGAAATGACCTGTGAGTCAACAGTGCAGTATTACTGCAAAGGAAGCAAAGGGAAAATCTCGTGTTGTCAAGAATTTTGCAGGTACTATATGGGTGAAGATCATTTTCTTCTACTTGTTTTCAGGGTGAATGCAGCTGAAGCAGTGCGAGCAGTCTTCAGTGCCATACTCCAAAACACATGTAGTCACTCTGGAAAGACTACAGCAGAAAACACCAAGAAAGAAAAGATGGCTCAGAATGCATTATCCTTGAGGGAAGACTGCAGAAAAGTTGTTTCTTTTAGTCTAGGCAGGTAAAGACTTGACAAATCTTCCAGGATATGGAAGATTGTCAATAGGAAAGACAATGATCGATTGTTACCAATTGTTCATGAGAAAGAAAGGCAAAAAGAACCCAGATAAACTTGCAGTAAGACTATATAGGTCATATATTAAGCAAAAAACTGAGAGAAAGAAAGCTTGAACAGGACACCCTCAGAAAGTTTTTTAGCAGAAATTCTAAAAAAAGTACCAGATAAAAATCACTGTGGGAAGCTCTAGCATATTTGATCTTTCTCCAGTGCCAGGGGACTGGACTATGTAACCTTTGGAAATCTATTCCATCCCTGCATTTCTAATTCAATGACCACATGATGTGCTTTAGCAAGGACCATTTATGGATTTTTTAAAAGACTGCTCTAAGCGACATAAGGTTAGATAATTTCACCCTAGCATTTTCTTCTCCAAAAGGCACCCTGCTTCCCTTGCACGCACTTACAGATTATAGTGTTATTGAGCACAGCTAAAGATGGAGGGAGTTGCCATAAAATGTATTTTGCATAATTTCAATAAATATGTCTACATGAAAGATTGAGACAAAATCTGACCTGTAAAAGATGCTCCATGAATAAACATTCTACGAATAATCCCTAGCTTCACAGAGTATGAATCACTGTGTATTAAATATTAAATAACAGCTTTAAAATCAATTGTTTTTAAGGGAACATTACAGCATTGACTTGCTTCATATAACTTCCTTCACCTAATAATGTAACACACATACCCACCTTGATGTTGGTTAGGATAACACATCTTCATTATACATTTTCTAAAGAAGAAATAACTGGATAAAAACAGACATGTCTTGACTATCAGAAAACCTGTAGGAACATACACTTTTGAATAAATACGAGGTATGCTTACAGCACTTAAGGCATCAGAGAGTCTTCTGATTTTCTAGGAAAACAGATTCTAGTTCTGCAAACACATAGCACGTGGCTATAGCTGAATGGCAGCAATNGGGGGCGCTGCTGGAAGCCAGCTAGAGCTGAGGCAGACAGACAGATTTATTTGAGATAAACTTTAACCTTACCATAGAGAGAATAATACAAGTTTGAATACAGGAAGGCCCAAACTGTGGGCTGAAAATGCATCTTCTAATGCAGGCAATATTGTATGAGCTCTAATTAATGTGAAAATTAAGCAGAAAATAGAGTCTTGTGTGTGTATTAAGAAAAGCATTAGATTGCTTGATCTTTTTTTGCCCAGAGCTGAGAAATAGTTTCATGTAAGTAACTAATGCTTTGATATAAAAATATAAATGGTATGATGGCAGCATATTTACCTCTCAAACATACAGATATGGGTCTGTCAGGAATTGGGAAAGGTAAGATGAGATCACAGGACATAGGTGAAAAGTATCATTGTAATTGGCAATAAACCTCACCAAAACTAATCTTTACAAGAAATTTAATATATCAAACTTCAGTTACATTCTGTGAGTATGATTTTGTAGAAACAGCATTGAAGGTTTCCTGGTTATTAAGCTTGAAAGATTTTTTATCGAATTTGCTTCACCTCATTAGTTAAAAAGGCAGGGCAGAGGCTTCTTCTCAGCAACATCACCATCCCCTTTCTCCCCCTGGATCTGGAATTCAGACTTGTCCTTTTTGCTAATACAGCACCATCAATACTGAGGCTTCTGCAGCTGGAGCTGATGTGGCGATTCTGTGATAATGGCGCACACAAGCCACAGAGCAACCAGCTCACCCCTGCAGGTGGGTGGCAGCACTAGGGAGGTGAACAAGAGAAATGAGCTAAAAAACTACCACCTTCAAAGGTGAACTTCGCAGTGTTTTTTACAGGAAATGACAATTAGGTCAATCCAGCAAGATGCTCTGGGTAGTGAACAGATGCCATTCTTTACACTGTTCTGACATCTCTTCACTCTGGTGCTTAGATCATGTCACAGGGTTATAGCAAAACATTTTAATGAGAACTGGTAAGAAAATGAAAAATATTTTCCATCAAGTGTTGGCAAAAAAAAAAAAAAAGGAAAGAAAGGTTTGGGAGGAAATCTTAATTTTATTTTTCATGGAAAGTGTGATGTTTTGACAATTTGGGGTTTTTTTCCTCAGTAGAACTCAAAGGAACTTTTTTTTTCATCGAGGGAAAATATTTTTTATTCATGATCATTCCCATTGCAAATATCTGTAATTACCTAAGTCAAGTTTCCATCTCCTGATGATTTTCTTCTGGTTTCTTTCCATCTTATTCCACACCGATTTCAGTTTCACTGCAAAGTTTTCAACTGCAGGGGAGGGTTCGTTGTTACTGTGACTGTTGTTTGCTTAGAAGGTGTAGAATCAACATCCTACTCCCAGTTAAAAAAGGCAATTTTTAAGTACCATATGACAGAGAAGGGCCATATGCGTGCCTCCAGTCCATAGGAGAGGGACATAAGGGTGAATAGCCTTTTTTAACATGTACCCTTCCTTGCAGGGAATGACCAGGTTGGCCAGACTTTGCAGTGTGGGTGATTACCAGCAAGACACCTCAAATATACCCAGGGAAACCCTTCCCTTGCTACTTTAGAAAAGTACTCAAATGAGTCAGTATAAAAATGGGAATGAAATACACTCATTTTAAACACTATTTCATGGAAACTTCCTGACAGTTGGTCTAACTCATAGAGTACCTAGAAGACTAGCAATAACTCATTTCAAATTCAGGAATTATAAATTGTAAGTGATGGGCAGAAGCCAACATGAACGAAAGTTGATCTTTTTTCACTGTATAAACAAGGCCAGATGGTCTCAGGTGGAATGCATTTAAGTCGGTGCATTTTCCCCACACGCACAGCTCTAATTGATGAGGAAATTGCCCCATCCTTCAGAATTGCCTGGCATTTACTACTGCAATAAGCTCTACTTAGGAAAGAAACATTGCTTCAAACTTTCATACTTTCTCAGGTACATCCCATGATGCAGCCCAGGTTATAAATCTGGGCCAGAAGAAACCTATTACACCATTAAAAATGTAACGAAGATGAGATCAAATTTAAAGGGCATAGATTCCAATTTTGCTCCTGTATCAAATTCTCAGGGACTTATGCTCTCTGGAAAGTATTGCAGAAGAATCTCACAATACTAATTGATTGAGCAATAAAATGGCAGATGAAATTCCATATCAAAAAAATGCAAAGCGGTGCACATGGGAAAAATAACCTTAACTATACATACACAATGATAGGCTCTAAATTAGCTATTACCACTCAGGAAAGAGATCTTGAAGTCTTTGTGGATAGTTTCCTGAAAACATTGTCTGCATGCTCAGAGGGAAATGGCATTTTAGGAAAGATTAGGAAAGGAAATGAGTAAAACACAAACCAGTTTTACACCTGAAAAAAAATGTGTCCTATTCTGTATGTCTTTATTTTTCAGAAAGTTATAAGAAGTAGCAGAGAGAATAGTGGCACGGAGACTGCCAGAACACATGGGAGTAGGATTCTTCACATTTGCAGAGGTGACTGAAGAGCGATATAAAGGTATACAAAACTATGGATGATATGGCATAGTAAACGATTTTTACCTCTCTTTTCTTCAAGAAGTGCCAGGGAATGGTCAATATAAAATAAGGTTTAAAACAAACTAAGTAAACCACTTTCTTATAATGGGATTATAGAGCTCATTTGCATAGGATGCCATGGACACTGGAAGTAAATATATGGAAACAACTGTAGGCAACCCTTCAACACAACGATCTCTACGAAATCTTCAGTTTAAAAACCTTAAAACCCTGGCTGTCAGGAGGTGAGAGGATTCAGTAAGGAAGAACCCCTCCAAAGTCCCTACAAGTTTAAATGAAGGACTGCTCAGCTTCTCATATTCTTCCCTAATAAACCTCTATCAGTTAATGTTAGACATAGGATAGTGTTCTAAATGGACATTAAGTCTAACTTAATATGGCAATTCTTAATTATACCAGTGTTACCACATTTTTCTCAAACTGAAATAATCCTGACTGATATCAGTGTGATTTAAAGTATAATCAAGACTTTTTGCTTTCCACCGGCTGATCACAATAACCTCTCCTTTCATGCTCAAGATCTTTTACCATATCACTGTAATTTCTTAAGGTCACTAAGTTTGCAAAGAAAGATGTTAGCATACAGCATGGTGGAAAGGAGCGGGACCAGTGGATGAATGCATTCAAAGCCAAATGCATTGTACTACAGTTGTTGCAGTGTCGACATAACACTCTTTATGAGAACCACTACTAAAAATAATTACCTGTTCTGTCTACCCCAGCATCTAGATGCATGAAAAATCAGTCAGTAAGAACAGAAATGTGAGAAAACACTGTTAAGTGATTTCCTGAAGATGAGTTCTGCTACTGAAAGGAAACTATCTTCTTCTGGTGCACTGCTAATCTGTTCAGCACTGCTGGTATCACTTCAAAAGGTGATGTGAGACCATGCCAAAGGGTGGATTGTAAAAAATTCTACATAGATGGTTTGTATTTTATTTACTTTTTATTGCCCAGAAGTGCTAAGCACTTCACAAAAGACATAGCCTTGTCCCAGAGTTTACAGTCTAATGGATCTATTTGACAGATATGTGAGCTACAACATTTCATAAGGCAAGAAAGGACTAAGAAAGGACAGGGTCTTGAGTGAATTGTTCTCTCCATCATTTATTTATTGCTGAAGCATTTCCAGTGACCACACAGTGAAAGCTGCAATGAGAATTGCATTTGAAGCAAGACTAATCTAAAGGACTGAATCCTGTTCTGGGATGGAACTCTGTGCCTGGATGGTTGTGCCATGGGGAGCCTTTGTGGTGCAGACATTTGCCTGCTCCGAAGAAGCTCATTTAGCAGCACTGGCACACAGGCCAGGGTCAGGGTGTTGCCTATTTTCACGCTGTCACTGCCTCAGCGCACCTGGAACTTGGTGGGGAGGGGTGGCAGTGGAGCTTTATTTCTCTGTCTCTTGCTAGTGAAATTTCGCTTCTCTTCTCCTTCTCTCTGTACTCCTAATTGTCTCAACCTATCCTTGACAATAAGCATAGCTTCACTTTCCCCATTTCTAAGTCAGGTCCTCTTCTCCCTCACAAAGTTACATGCCTCCAGACACATAATGACATGCCTTTTTAATAGATTGTGTAGCTGGGATTTGCATTTTGGATTCAAGAATATGTAAATATGAATCAATGTTGCCACTTCAGCATGTGGGTATTTACCACTACATATGGATCACAAAGTCTGTCCATACTGGAAAGTGTGTTTCCTTCATATCCTGCTTTTCCTCCAGGATTCCCATAAGGTGAATGCCTCTGGTATCTTCTCTGCAGTTTAATTCCTCCTGGCTAACATACAGCCTTCATTTCTTCTCCAGCACAGATCTTCTCGTATTCTTCCTGTTCCTGCAGGGTCTTTTCATAAATGCATTTAGTCCAAGCACAAGACTACCTGATCAAGAAAATTGCCAAAGGTTTCCAACCCTTGCCAGAGGGAAAAACCATCATATTCATGCATCTTCTGCAGCAGGATTCATTCAGGTGATGCAGCAGATAGTCAGCCTCTCAGCTGATGCTCTAAAGAGTGAGTCTTCTCTAGTGGTGGCCTCCAGGCAAGGCCAACACGAGCTGTTATGTGCCCTAAGGCAAAGCAAGCTTCACCAACAACAACCAGCGCTCCCTCTCCAGACCCCCTCTAGTCAATCCCCTCCATACACTTTATACATACAACAGAACTTTTACTAATTTCTTAATTTCTCTGGTATTTCGTTGTGAACTCAGAAATCTGTCCCTCTTTCCCTTAATCACCTACCACAACCTCCACAGTCTGCCTGACGGGAACTACCGGGAGCCAGGGCCCCCAGTTCAGAAGTGGTTTCATGTAGCACCTCCCCAGCAGCCGCCAGGAAAACACACAAACTCTCCCTTCTGGTCTCCTCGTGCTTTGCAGTGTACTGCTGTGTTTGGTTTATGTGGCAAGGTTGGGGTATGGGGAGGGGCTGCAGGGGTGGCCTCTGTGAGAAGACACCAGAAGCTGCCCCAATGTTGGACAGAGCCAGTTTCGTCTTGCTCCAAAACAGAGCCATCTCTGCCAAAGCTGAGCCCATCAGTGATGCTGGTGGCACGTCTGCGATAACATATTTAAGAAAGGGTAAAAAACCGCTGCACAGCAGCTGGGAGAGAGATGGGAGAGAAACAGCCCTGCAGACCCCAAGGTCAGTGAAGGAGGGGAGGAGGTGCTCCAGGTACTGGAGCAGAGATTCCTCTGCAGCCAATGGAGAAGACCATGGTGGAGCAGATATGAACACTGCAGCCTGTGGACAACCCCATGCTGCAGCAGGTGGAGATGCCTGAAGGAAGCTGCAGCCCATAGAGAGCCCATGCTGGAGCAGGCTCCTGGCAGGAGCTGTGGCCTGTGGAGAAAAGCCCACGCAGGAGCAGGTTTTCTGGCAGGTCCTGCGGCCCATGGAGAGCCTACGCTGGAGCAGTCTGTTCCTGAAGGACTGTACCCTGTGGGAAGGACCCACGCTGGAGCAGAGGAAAAGCATGAGGAGAAAGGACCAGCAGAGACGAAGTGTTATGGACTGACCAGAACCCCCATTCCTCATCCCCCTGTGCCGCTTGCGGGAAGGAGGGAGAAGAGTCATGAAAGGAGTGAAGTTGAGCCTGGTAAGAGGGGGGTGTGTGCGTGGGGTGGGTTATGGGTTTGTTTCTCACCATCCTACTCTATTCTTAATTGGCAATAAATTAATTTTCCCCAAGTTGAGTTTGTTTTGCCTGTGATAGTAATTGGTGAGTGATCCCCTGCCTTTATCATGACCCATGAGCTTTTGCATCTTATTTCTCACCATCTTGTTGGGAGTGAGAGAGCAGCTTGGTGGGCACTCAGCAGTCAGACGAGGTTAACCCACCAGAGCAGCAGTGAGTGTAAAAATTTATCTCACCTTTCTTCCCTTCCAGCCTTAATCTTGATTACATCCCTGTTACCTTTTCTGTTCCAGTTTTTCTGTAAGATAAACGTTGTGATGAATTACTTATCTTCTGCCATTCACTTCTCAAACTTACTGAAATGGGATTTTTCCCCTTTGACACTGCAACTTTTTTTTTTTCCCTTGTGTCTTTTAAACAAAATTGCTATGGTGGCCTTTTCCCCTTTCTTTCCTCTGTTTTCTGTAGCTGCAAAAATGATCATGAGATGTCTAAGCAGGGGAGTGACAAGTAGAGGACGGGATTATTTCCAGGAATAGCACTGAGTGATACCATTATGGGAATACTGGGTTCATCTCTGGTAAGTCAACATTAGAAACCAAAGCTAGACAAATCCAGGTTTTAACAAATGAGAGCAGGTAACAACTGGAACAACTTACCCAGGGAAGTGATGGATTTCCTGTCTCTCAGTCTTTAAATCAAGACTGGATGTTTCACTAAAATATATGTTCCAGCTCCAACTGAAATTACAGACTTGATGTAGGAACTGCTGGGTGAGACGCTTGGTCAGATCAGATTAGACCATTGTATGAAATGGTTCCTTGTGGACTCTCAAATGAAATTTAAATTAACATGCTACCATTGTACTTGAAAAGACCAAAGCATATTCCTCAACTCAGTTGCTGGGCAGTAACTTGCTGTGCCAGTATAATGGGCATATGTCTAAAATCCTTATCTTTTATACATATTTGGAATGAATTCACATGAATATTTGTCATCAGATTAACTAAAAGATTTTACCTGTTTCCAAGTTCACTTGCTCCTAGAGGTGAAGAACCAGGCAGCCACTATGGAATGGAAATACTATTCCATTTTCGTTACTTTTTACTTGGATTTACAAAGTCAAAAAGTTAAATGCTAAAGGACAGAAGAAAGGAGGAACCAAATTTTGGGGATAATTTAGGGAGATGAAGGAGGCAAGGCAAGGAAGAAGAAAAGAAAGACAAGCAAGAGCAAAAGCAGAGGTCAGAAAAAGCCATGGGTAAATAATGTGAAGCACAAGCCTGCGGATTCAGAGGAAGGATGCGAATACGCGGAGGGAAAGTAAAGGGAAGTAGAAGACTTACTGAAAAATAAAGGAATGAGTATTCCGAAATGCAGGTGAAGTCTGTTTGCCATTGATCTGCAAAGGAATCTCTCAGAGAGTAATGTTATTTACAGAACTCCACACGCACACAGACTGTCACGCACACAGTTGCACATGCCCATGCAGGTAAGTTCATATATATATATATATATATCTTATCTCTCTCTATATATATCTATCTCTGCTTTCAATGTTCTTTGCTTGCTCTTCCGGGTATGTGGTTGATGCTAAGGAGCTCACAGTCATGCTTCAGAAATCACTGTCACCCTCTGCAGCAATTAAAGGGGGAGTCTTTCACCCCAGAAAGGAGAGCCTGGGGACACGGGATGTAGCAATAAACTAAGAAAGTAAACCCGAGTGAAAGCAGGCAAAACTCTGGTCTTGGAGCAAATGTGTGTGTTTGAACACAAAGCCACAAAGTTCACCTTAAAAATCAATATTCTTTCATATTACTGATTAACATTTTAAAATTAAGTTATTTGAGCTCCAATCATTCCCTGTGACTGACAGAAACCTCTCTGCAAAGCTACATGTAAAATTAGAAGCTCCCTTCTCTGACACACAGCTATTGTTGGATGATTTCATTACCTACCATTTATTATATATATCTTTTAATTATTAACTGCAATATCCCCAGACTTCTGGCAGCTCCTCTGGGGAACTTCCAAGGCTTGGAAAGAAATATCCAAAGGCACCAAAAAGAAGGGTCTAGGCACAAAAAAAAGCTTCATTATTTCTCCCACCTAAAAAAATTTTTTCAAAAAAGGGAAAAAGGCGGCGGCGGCATCGGAGCAGGGAAGTTTTCCTCTCATTTGCTCGCCCTCCGTTTGGCATGAGTGCCCACAAGCGCTTCCCCGCCCTCGTCCCTCCGCTCCATCCGCTGCCGCAGACCCCGACCGGGGGTCCCGCTCCCCCCGAGCGCCGCCGGGCGCGCGGGGCCCGGACCCC
>VYZV01038476.1:122613-158287 GCA_013401275.1 Pandion haliaetus | reverse complement strand
TTTTTTTTTTTTTTTAATTCTTGATTTTGTTCGTAGCCACCTCGTCCTCAATGCCTCTCTGAGCAGCATCTAGCGAGCGAGCGGGAGCAGGCGAGACAGAGAGGCAAAAGAGAAGATGAGGATAATTTGCAGACAGCTTGTCTTGTTGTTTTCTGGCTTTTGGGGACTAGCAATGGGAGCTTTTCCTAGCAGTGTGCAAATAGGTAAGCGCCGCATTGGGCTGTATGCGTGTGTCCAGGGGTTCAATCCTTCGCAAAGTGAGTTGCAGAGGAGGCTCAGGAGGCAGTTCGCAGATTTCTCCTCCGGCACTCATCCCATATCCCTGCCTTCACGAAAAATCCGCGTGTACTGGTGTGTGTGTGCGTGTATACATATTTCTGTGCGTGCGNCCGCCTTTGCCTGCCTCCCGGAGGGATGGCGAGTTCTGTGCACCGGAGGTTGCGGTAGCCGGGAAGGGTGGGGGGTAAAAGGCAACGCTGCCCTTCTTTCGCTTCTCGTAGTTGGAAAGTTTAGGATTTTGTAGGTGTCTCCGTAGTCCCCCGTGCCCCATCCTCACCCCCGTGCCGTCGCCTCTCGCTTCCCTCCTTTCGGACGTGTTTCGGATGGGACGCAGCTATCTGAATTCTTTCCAGCTCAGCTCCATCGCTGCATCATTTCTCGCGGACTTGTGAAGATGCTGTTAATACTGCTGAGCTGCTCCCTGCCTGCACATGGCTGCAGAGAAGCAAAGTTCATTATATTCCTGTTCAGTGCAGATTATCCTACACTGAGTTGGTATTTTCTTTTTTTTTTTTTTTTAATCCAGAAAGCATCATTCCCCTTAATCAGCCTGCCACTTAATGTAAGAGGCTGTTGAGTAGCTGATTTACCAGTGTGTTCGGTGCCGGGGAGATGGAGGCTAAACACTTTAAAAGGTCACTGTAATCGTGACAAATCTGGGTATTTATGTATGAAAGGCTGGAAACTGAGAAGTCAGAAAAGAAGCGTGAGTGCATAAGGGTGGTTAAAATCGATCGAGGACAGTGATTTGAAGGCAGCGGTTGTGATTACAAATATGATTAGTTCCTTATCCATTAAAGTCTTAGGACTTGCCTTACTGTGCAGCTTTGGGAAAGACGGTTGGTGTTGCAAGATAGTAAGTAGCTTGCAAAGAATTCATCCTGCTTCCTTTGCTTTTTTCCTCTTTTTTTGTAGGTGGTCTCTTCATCAGGAACACAGATCAGGAATATACTGCTTTTCGATTAGCAATTTTTCTTCATAACACCAGCCCCAATGCATCTGAAGCACCTTTTAATTTGGTTCCTCATGTAGACAACATTGAAACAGCTAACAGCTTCGCTGTAACAAATGCCTGTAAGTAAATATGCCATTGATCTGATCACCTTATGGTTAAATTGAAGTGGAAATAACAGGGAACCACATCGTTATCTTGCATTGCAAATACATCAGTAAGTCTGTCTTCAGCATAGATACCCTTTGCAGAAGAGCAAAAGGGGCAGCAATCCTTGTTAGTTTCTAACTGGAGCAAAATCCTCTCTCCTGCCTTCTGCTGACTAACCTGATGTGACATTTACTTTAGTGTTGTTACTGTAGTTTCTTGCTTCCCGGTTTCTATGGAAATGAATTTTGTTCTTGTAAAGAAAAAGTATGAATGTCTCGATCAGTCCGTAAACCCCACAGTTACTCTTGGTCGCTTTTGCTTATGGCATGCCTTGCATGTATTTGAAAATACACGATAATATTTGTGCTCACAAATGCTTTTCTAATGGCTGGAAAGGAGACAGGGAAGCAGTAGTGTGCAGGATAATATATCTGAGTTGGTTGACGCTGCAGTTGATCTGGTGATGTCACTTGAGGCAGCCCTGCTCTTACATTCTAGGTTGTAAATGTCTCTTATAATCTCGTAATGCATACATCCTGTGGATATGTCTCTATGCATCCATACATTGGTGCCAAATCAAGTTAGTATCTGATCTACTTGATTTCACAGACCACCTCAACTGGAACAAATATTCTCTTCCTACTATATATTTTATACACACACACACGCACGCACACACAGATGCACATACATCATGAGAAGAAAGCAGAAAAAGAAATGCCCTTACCAAAAGTGGTAACGTTTACTTTTTTTTTTAAGTTGAATATAATTAGCTGAACTTCCAACATTTAGATCACCTCAGGGTCTTTAGACTTGGTTGAAACACATGCTGAATACCGCTTTATCTCTGAAAGTGGCAAAGCATTATTTCTATTTACCTTCATGTATGTCAGGCTTATAAAATGGAATTCATGTTATTACGTAAGACAGTAGGGTATAGTGTGGCAAAGCTGAAGACTGTAGTAGCATTACTACTTTGATGTCTATATTCCAGGATTCTATAGGTTTTCCTCTGTGGCCTTTAAGTTTTTGAATCCCTCCTCTTCATTCAAGAGTGAATTGCCTCTGGAAGTAGATGCCCTAAGCAGCATTGCTGAGTGAGTTTAAAATAGAAACATACTGGAGAAGGTCTTAGTGTTAATCGTGCCTTAAAATAAGTACTACGTTTCTCTCCACTTTCTCACAGCCATCTTTGTGGCACTCTTTAATATGTAAACATACAATGTGCTGTGCAGTTCTCATGTATAATTTATTGAGTAATTGCTAAATTTATTTCTAAATTTATATTTAGTCTTTGGTACTCCCAAGTTTCAGATGACCTTGCCACCTTATTTAACAGGAAAAGCTGCTGAGCTGCCAAAATGGCTCCATTCATTTTATGCAGGAAAGGCTGATGTCCCATTAAGTGTGAATTCCATACTGAGCAGTGTATTAGTTGTGTTTAGTGTGAAAATTGATACCGATTCCATGAGAAGAAAACATTTCAAAAGGTGCTTTGAAACTGTAAGGAAACAGATCTATACAGGTGTAGTTCATTGAGAAAATATTACAATGCATGTCAACTTTTGCAGGCACTGATTATATATTCCATGAAGGCAAATGACATAGTAGCTTTCTTAAACTTTCATTTTTGGTGAAAGAGGAGGGGAGTAAAATTTTTATATATTGAAATCAGTAATTTTTGGTGAATTAAATTATTTCCAATTCTGCCTATGCATCCAGTTCTACCAAATAATTTCCAAGGCTATTGTTACTTTTTGGATTAAGGGTATTGCACAGTATATCTGTTCAAATGTTAGTGAATTAATTCTGATTTGCATAAATTTAAAATTGTCTAAAATTGAACGACTTCTCTGTGTGAGACAACACCACAGATTCAAAAAGGGTTTGCCCAAAACTTTCCTCGTTTAGACTATTTGCAGCAGATTCTTCTCTCTCATTCCAACCACCTTAGGTTATGTTTACCTTGGATTGTTTCAACTGAGGAAAACCTGTCCCCTTATATTTGCTGTCATTTATAGAAATAGTGATTCATAACCTGATCCTTTTTTTTTTTTTTTTTAACTGCACACAGTTTCAGTTCCAAAGAGTTTAATGACTGACTCAGAGATGATGAATCTTTACAGTATGGGGGGAGGCAGAGAAAGAGGGGGAAAGTAAATGTATATGTTTATGTGTGTGTATGCTCATATAATTCTGTACATGTCTGTATTAAATAGGCGTAATCCCACAGGCCTTCCCACTTAAACCAACATGTATTTTTGCATTAGTCCAAGTTTGTATTTATTTCACATTTTGCAGTCTCGTGCTAATAAGTCTCGTAATAATAAGCAGCAACTGCTGCTTCTTTTTTTAAACCTTTTTTTAATACTGAAGAATATTTTTTAAACAACAAATCTAATGAAACGTAGGCAAACTGACTGACAACTGAATGAATATATCACATGTCCCTTAAGCTAAATATGAGCAGAATCCTGCAAAAATCAATTGTCTGATAGCTGGAGGACACCGGCTTCCATGTGATTGAATTTGCTGGCTTGACAGAGGCTTCTAAAGCACAGATGTGTAAGATTTTCTAACCTAATTAAAGAACCCCCACCATCAGCTCTGAATTAAGTGATTTCATGGCATTATGAAATGATAACTCTTTGCTGAACCGCTGTGAAACAGCAGCTTTGGATCTTGCTATTTGTGTAGAAATTACTCAGCGCACACGTCCCCGAATATACAGTACAAAAGCCTTAGAGCTGCTGGACTGAAATGAATAGTCATGTGAGTTCAAGCATAATGCTCTGAGACATGACCATTTACCTCTATTTCTGTTTCCATTTGCTGCAGATGTTACTTGTGAAGATTCAGGGCCTGGCCCTTTGCATGTGTTAGGGACCGTAAACAGACTATTTCAAAGGATTATGGATAGTGTATTAGCAGGTAACTCACTGCAACACTGGAGAAACTTGAATATTTTTTCTTTAGATAAAAACATACATCCAAATATTCACCCAGGAGTACTTTTGGAACTGCAATAATTTTGCAAATTCAGTTTAATATCTTACTTTTAACGGTTATTTTATGCATTTTTGTTTTCTTTAAGCAGGCCCAGAACATTAGTATTTTTCTTCTCAGTTCTGAATGCATAAGAAACAGGTTGCTTAAGCAGATAGACTCTGTTGCAAGTTTGCAAAATTGATCTGATCTGTATCAGTTTGGAGATAGTCCTTGTTTTCCCCTTCCCATTTGCGTGTTTTATTTAAACTCTGTTCATTTCTTTTGCACTACATACATTATTCAGAGAATCTCTCTTACTGACAGAGAGAGCTGAAATTATTGCAAAACATGAATAGTACAAGATTCTTACTCATCAGAACACAATACACCAGAGCTGAAGCATTTGACTATTGGCATACATTGGTTTGCACATTATAAGCAGGAAATTTTGCTCGTGATTGGAAATCTACCTTCAGCTTGATTTCAGATGTTGGAGCAATGCATTGATTTTTGGAGAGGATTGTATATATTTATTCTTTAGCTGAATGCAAAATAATTTTCTCCGCTCCATGCGCCATCTATGTTACATTAGTACATCTCAGAAACGCAGTCAATATTAAACCTGCTTGCATACTTTTGAGAGGCAGCTCTATAATTTTACAAAGAGCTATTCGCCTTCCAGCTCTTGTCTTGTGGTTGAGAATTTTTCTGTTGAAGTTTCAAAAATCCTTGATGTATAACCACTTTTGCAGTTCATGTACAGGATTAGGCTAAATGGGGAAGAAAAGAGATCAATTCAAATCTTTCATCAATGTTTCATCCTAAAAGTAAAGCATTTCCCTTTGCGGCTGTTTGACTTCATGTGAATTCCGAGATGAATGTATTCCTGATAAGTGTAATTTGGGGTAAATCGGATACTCCTCTTGTTTCATCTTGTGCACAATTGAGTTCTTAGCAGATTTTAATCCCTGAAGATACAACCCCCCCCAAAATACTACTTTATTTATTATGTGCCGCATGGACCAGAAGAAGAAAAGCCCACTGGAATTAAAAATTTTGTATCTTGGAATAAATTCCCTCAAAGAGTTAGTCTCTGACTTTCATGCCCTGTGGACTCATGCAAGGTTGATGACCTGAAACTGGAGGGCCTGATTTTGCCTCACCAGTGTGAATGCAGTTTCTGGGTGAGATCCACCGAGGTCGGGGTCAGGCCTGAGGACAGACGGGAACCTCCCTTGTCACCCTGCCCTCTCTGTGGGTCTGTCTCTGGGCTTGTGCTTGCTAGTGAGGGGAGAGGCAGTGTCATTCCAGAGTTAACTTTTCTTCTGAGACATCCCAAAAGCTTAGGACATAGACTCAAATGTAGTGTTGCCTTTATATTGTCATCTTATGTGATCTTGCTTATAGCAGTTTCAGCTTTGATTTGCTAAGCCGCATCATAATGGGATTTTCATTAAATTTCATTAAATTTCATTATTGATTCTGCTTTATAATTACAACTCAATTTAGCAATGGGAGTGTAACCTTAGTTTAATAATCAGTGTTATTTAAAACCATGGTGTTCTTTATTTAAAAAGTGAGGTTTCTTACAGCTGAATGGTATTTTGCTATCAAGAGCACTACAGTATTCCCAAGGATGCAGTTTTGAGTATATTGAGAGTCACCATAAAGGCATACCATACGGTCAGGTTTGAACTGCAAAAGTAACTAGTGTGCCAGTTGGCTAGAAAAATGGAACTGGATTAAATCGTATCCTTCTAAAATAGGATTGATTGCAAAAACCCATTTGAAGTTAGCGTTTTGCTTTAATACATGGAGTTTATCTCAAGCTAGACCCCAATTATTAAAAAAAAAAATTTAAAAATTTCTATTATTAGCACTTGCTGATGGAATCAAAGAATATATGTGTACTTGGGTGTCATCTGCCAAAAGGATTCTGTATATTTTTAAGATATAAGAAGATCTATATTCAAAGAGTTTCATAGCTCTAAATGTGATCCTTGTAAATAACTGTACAGCCAAGAGAAAATCAACCGTCAATAGCTCCAATCCATCAGAGTCTGGATTTAATTTTCAGGGTTATTGTTGGGAAAATAAATGATGGGCCTTTGCTGAAATACAGTCAGATTTCTTCAGTGAAAATTCAGATCATGCATTTCCCTGGCATGAAATAAGACTTTTGACCTAGCATGTTACTGGACTGGCTAAAACTGTAAACTCGAAAGCTTTATAATAGGCTACAGAAATAATTTAATCTTCATTTCAGACGATTAATAACAAGATTGTGTTCCTTCATTCTTCCTGCAGAAGCCAACACAGTGCAGTACTTCTTGTGCAGGACAAAGCACTTTAACAAATAAATTAAATTGATTAACTTCAGCTTTATCATTGTAATCCAAGTTTGTATGCTAGTCAAAATAGCTCATGCATTTCATTTTTAGGTCTTGATTGTTTTGAGGCTTGCTTGTTCATGAGAGAAGAAGCCGTCTGCTTTGATTTCTTAATGGTTTTAGATCCTACTATGAATTGTGCAAAGTCAGATTGCGAGCAGGTGAAGTTCTTTGGATTTAAATGTGTTGGACCAAATAATCTTTTCTCATAGTTCTTATGCCTTAATATATGACTGATTTAAAGGGGATGAAATTTGCACTAGTGCGAAAGTGAAGAACTCTGTATGACCGCACCAGTGTAATTAAAAGGAAAAATTGGCTTCCTCTCTGGATTTCCATTCCTCTGGGTAGTTGGCTTGAGGCAAAAATGTTGGACTAGTACAGCACCAAGTCTGCTTCTGCAACTTAGATGGGCATACCTATGCTGAAGTTATGTGCTGGGACAGAAAATCAAACTAGATAATTTATTCCTGTGTAAATCAAGAATTGTTCTTCTGAATTGGGAAAATTAATTTGCTCGAGAGTACCTGATCACAGCGTCTTGTTTGGACACTTTGGTGTTGCTTTAGTTTTAACCATTTTCTCAGAAGTTTTATTATCTTCCTATATCTAGTTTGGGTTCTTACATAACTTTTTTTATTTTATTTTTTTATTTTAAAGATCTTACTGGGTTTTAACAATGCTGATATGGATTCAGTTGTTTGTCAGTGCAATTACAGGTTGAGTACTCTTAAAAATTCTGTATCAGCAATGTCTGTTTTCAGGCACCTAAGTTCAAATACAGAGGATATCTTACATTTTGGCACTCACAGATGTTCTAGTATTTTCCAGAGTACTCACCAGTACCTGCCTTCCCAATGGGAACTGCTTATTACTGAGCACTTGGAAAATCTGTCCTCATCTGTGTGATAACGCATGGGTCAACTGTCTTGTCTCAATAGTGTTAATTCTTGTGAGGACTTTGTTTCTTCCCTGTTCTTTTTCCCATGAAGTGTCTGCCTGACTTGTTCAAATAATCGCCGCTGTTTGTTGGGTTTCTGGTTCCTTATGGTAAGAAGATGGAACCAGAGTGCCACATACCCATCACCTTGGTCTTGGCAAGGCACTGTAAAGTCCTAGCCCATCCTTCCTGTTCACGAGGTTCATCAGAAGCGATTACAGATAAGCTTTATATTGGATTCAAGGGGGGAATAGCTGGATACTTATTAACAAGCTTCTGTTCTTGCTGGGTTTTGGCCAGCTGTATTAACATTAACAAATTCCCCTTCAACTATTGGCCCTTGTCCTGCAGTTTTTTTCCTCAGGCCGAGCTGTCTGTGATTTAAATAGAGGCTCTACCTGAGCAGGGATTACAGACTGGAACCCATCATAATGAAGGAATAGTAGGAATCAGCTTTTTTGCAAGGCAAACACGTTCTCATTCTTTCATTTCATGGCTCAAATTTTAAAAAGTATTAAATTGCTTAACTCCTGTTATCTTTCAAAAAAAGTATGTTTAGAAATTGGACCCCTGGTACGTAATTGCCTATTTTAAAAGAATGTCATTTGGTCTACTGTTTTCTTGTGTTCCACAGGCTGTTTCAGTGTTGTATTTGTATGCGACTATTGCTCCTGAAGAATGCAGTCTTGTGCAGTACCTTTCTATATTCTAAAGTCATCGAAAACATGAGCATGACTGCAGGGTTTTTTTCTGTAAATACAAATAAAGCACAAGAGAAACAAAAAGCACTTACACTTTTCACCAGCTTATTTGTTAGATTCTTTGCGGGGAAAGGCTTTAAACACATTTTGAAGACTGATATTAAAATATATCGGCTTTTAACTATTCATAACAGTTCCTCTGTTTCTCACTTGCAGACCATCTGTGGGGTAGATTCTGTGCCGTTTGTGCATGCACACTCTTCCAGCTGCTTTTATGGTGTATTTGCATAGTACTCTCTTAAACCCATAAAATTTGAATTTCATTTTTATTTGGATATCACCTTTTACTACAATTCAGGTATGCCCAATGAATAGCCATCAAATAGGTGTTTTAGGAAAGTTCACAGGTAGTGAGTTAATTGCTGAAGAGAATTGAGACTTTTACGCTTTGTTTGCTTCAGTTTTCAAGTCCATTTCTAGATGGATATGAAACGTATGTTTTCACTTTGTGGTGCAAAAGTGATGCATATGTTAATATTAGAAATTATTACACAAAATAATTAGGAGTCATTGTGCAAAATATTCTGGTTTTGTTAATTTCTTTCACGGTTACGTGTTATGCTTCATTTCTTTTTGATAAAGATTTCACTGATACCACATGGCTTTTTTTTTCAATGTCAGGGTCAGATCTGTTTCCTCAGTCGGCAAAATTATTTGTGTAATACATATTCACAGTAGAGACAGGGGAAAGAGGGGAAACTCTTGTAGAGCAAAGAGAGTACAAAAATGTAGCCTATTATTTGTCCACAAATGCCTCCTGTTCTACTTTAATATTCCTTATGTACACTAGCAGTATTTCACACTACTAGTTAATGTGAGATATGGGTCTGGATGGTGCTGTGTTCAGGTCTGGAAAACATTATTGAGTATAAGTGAAAAACACTTTATCAAGCTCAGATACATTCATGTAAAATTCAGGAGTAAAAAGCTATAATATTTACAAAAAAGTGCATGCACACCAGTACACTTAGCCCCTTGCTCCCTCACCTAAACTGATGAGGGAAGACGGAACAAGACTTTACAGACCCATAGTTTCAGCATGTAGGACCTCGTATTAATGATTTCCTCCAGGTTTTCTGTTGGATCTGTCCTGGAGAGGCTTGCTAATAAAGGCCTCCAGCCTTGGTCTTTTCGATCCGTTTAAACGGAGAAGAGTGTTTAAGAATGGATTTTTTAAAAACACTGCAGTTGGGAGGAGAGTTTCCTTTGAAAATCAACAGTCACGTGCTCTTGGGCTGACTCGGGAATTTTTCTCACTTCTCCTCCAAGTAGAAAGCACAAGCCCAGTAAGAAGAGGCTCTTGGAGCTGTTTGCACAGCCTGTTAACACTGTCTCTCTATCTAGCTGTTTGTGTGGCCTCTAGCTGAGAGCTGGTCAGGGGTTTTTCTTTCTTGGGTCCTTTTATTTTAAATCAGTGTCCTTGTTCAGCGCTTCTCTTGGGTGGTAAAAGCAACAGGGTAATACTGTAAGTGATACATTATTATATAGATAAGAATTGGAGTTGCTGTCTGGAGGCACAAGCAAATGATCAAGGAAGAGAGCGTAAGAGGACACTGGTGTATTGGGAGGACATACATCTGCATCTGTTGCAGGATTACATAGGCCCCATGAAAGTGTGTGGCTTGCAGGTCGGAAGTAGTGCCATATGGAAGTGATCCAAGGTACAAGTCCTTACAGATGATACAGAAAACATGTGAAAGCAGTCTGGGGGGTGAAATGTTGTCTGATGGCTATGAGCATCAGGGCTTCAAAGAAGAAAAAGGAAAAGTTGCCAAAATAAATGGGAGAGCGGATAGCATGCAGTGGTGTTCACAGATTATTGTGTTCTGAGGCTAGATGGGACCATTTTGATCACCCAGTCTGACCAACGAGATGCTAGTCAGCCAGCCTCAATTAATTTCTTTATCCAACCCATAACTTTTTTCCAAATAAATCCAGTGTTGAATTAAAGACTGAAAGAATCACAGGTAAATTGTCATGTCATCAGCACATCATTTGGACATATCACCCACTGTCTTTATCTATGTTGAATGTAAGGAGTCATACAGAGTAGGCAAGCAGAAAAAAAAATTGCCTACTGGGTTTGCTGTTGGTCTTTAATTTAGAGAGATACCATAATCAGCATGATTTACATCCAGTCATCACAGTTTTGTAGCTCCCAGAGCCCCCTGAGGTTTGTTCTGGCTGGTTGGTACTGTGTCTTGCCTGCACAGAGGGGCAGGGTGGGACACCCTTAGTAGCAACGCTTATGCCATGGCAAGACATGGAAGGACTTACTGGTGCCTTTTTCAAGTTGCCTTGAAAAATACTTCGAGTGGACACAAATAATGTTTTTTTTTCCCCCTCTCCTAAGAAAGAACATGTCCTAATCCCACAGCAGGGAGTATGGCTTGAAGCAATAGTAATATAAGCTTGGTAAATATGTTCAAAGACCATTAAGTAGGTTTTTGCTAACAAATGTACGCTAATCCCTGTTGTTGGTATTCACAGGCTCATCTACCCACATATACAACTTAATTGTCATGTATGTTACACATACTTCACTTTCTATGAGCCACAGAGGATGTGAATCTATTACCGCTTTCACCTGGGGGGTTTGGGCTGTTAGCTTAAGATATCAGGAGTTATGAATTTAGCTTTGGAAGTCCCTGGTTTCATCTGCTTTGGGTGTCGGAGGAGATGGCAGCCTGAACACAAACATGATGATGAATGAGATTTAATGCACAAGAATACCTGCAGAAAGCAAAAGCCTGAATAAAGGAATACAAGAAGTGTTCCCATAGCTGTCTTTGATGATCTGTTGTGCTATTCTGAATAGCAAATGTATATGGAAAGAGGAAAAAAAGGCCAACCCTTTTACTTCCTTACACCATAAGTCATTAAAACCAGGAGAAATAATAACACAAGACCTCAGCAATTAATTATGGTATACTAATAGCTGTACTTGCAGCATCCTGTTTACTACCACTCCATCCATTAAATGATTTGCTTAAATGATTTATTACACAGTTATTATTAAAATCAGCTGGAAAATGACAAGGTGTTCTTAGATAACTAACTTGGAAAAAGAACAGGCACAGTTAATGCAAATGCATGTGTGCAGCGTATAATTGGTGAGATTTGTCCAGGCACTGTGTGTGATGGTGTGGAGCCCAGGCAGGAGGTGGGTCTGCCCGGGTTCTTCAGGGACCCTTGCAGTCTCAGAAGTGACAGATTGCCTGGAATAAGGGGCTAAACGAGTTTGAGACCTCGCGCCTGAAGTTCGTGTTTGCCTTACGTTCACCCTCAGTTGGGTGGGAGAAGGGGTTCAAGATACAGCAGGAGCCGTGTATTTATGAAACAGCATTATTCAGTGTTGGGCAAGGAGGTTTCTGAGAGCGGAGGAAGGACTGACGTGCAGCACTGCTCGCTGCATGGGGAGTTCTCTGCTTCTGAAAGCAGAGGAGGAAGGTGTGGCTGGTGCTTGTGAAGCAGGGATTATAGCCGGTGTGAGCTGACGTGACTTTGGAAAACTTTAAGGTGGACATGTGGTTGTGCTAAGCTGGAAACTTAGTACGGAGGGGGAAGCGACGACTACTCCACGTGTCCAGTGGAGTACAGTAGGAGTTAATAGACATGGAAGATCGTCAGACTAAAAAACACTGTTCAAAGAGACAGAGGGAAAATACTGTTCTCTTCCATCAGCCGTCCTTCTCTCCCTCCCTGCTTTTACTGTTACGTGTGCCAGCTTTTCATGACAAAATGGGAACAGTCTGCAAGAAGCACCACCAGTGGAAGCAGTATATACGGTGAGCTCTGCACCGCTGGGGAAGTGCTGCTGCGCTGGAGGCAGCAGCCAGCATCCGAGGGGCTGGGTCACCCATCCCTTTCTGCCCCACACCTAGGGACAGGCTGCTGCGGCTTCTGGGTTCGGCACGTGTTATTAGCTCCTGTAATGTATTGATTACAAACAGCCATCAGCTTAACTACTGCAGGGGAAGTAAGGAAAGGGACAGAGCATAAAACATTTGTTTCTTGGTTACGAACAGAGAAGAAATTACATCCTTATCCTTATACAACCTCAGAAAAACTGTGCCTATTTCCATCTCTGTCTTACTCCCCCCAGCCTGCCTTAGACTCCATCATGGTCAATACTTCAATATTTTAAGGGAGTGAATGGAAGGAGGGAGTGGTGGTGGTGTACCACAAAAGACAGTTTATACAGATGAATTGGATTGCTTTCTTCCATTCTTCTGTGGGTCTCTGACAGATGTCGAAGGACTCCTGTATTTTTATTTCCTGATGAAAGCCCAGAAAGCCCATCATTCTTTCAGTTACTGTTTATGATGGGAATCTTTTGCACTTCAATACAGCTGGCAGGCACCAGAGCTTCACACCTTAATCACATTTTCTTTGTCAGCCTTTCACATACTATGCTAAATGGGAGACTAGCAGAAAATCCTTTGAGCAATTACAATAATAGGATAATAATAATTATTGCAGTTCCTTGCACTTACATAGTGTCTGTGAGATTAAAATGAGATCCAGCATAACATTACCCCTTTGAAAAGGTGTGGATATCCCCAGCCAGCAGCATCACCTTAAGAAAGTGCTCTCCATGGCCTCAGCTTCTTGCTCCCTTACCTTTGGTATGGTCAAGCAGGGCAGTACTGCCACCTTCCTATTCACGTCTGTAAGCAATTGATTGCACAAGTAAAGTCATGATAGAGAATGTGAATGAGGGGACTCAGCAGCATGAGGAAGGGTGGGTTTTTTTTTCCTGTGTCTGGCTATAAAAGACAGGAGAACATTAAAGGGTAAAGTGTCTCCAGTTCAGAGGCAGCATGCTTACATGAGGCATTTCCTTTCTTGACTGCACATTGTGTAGATCTTAGGAGCATTAGTGAGATTTAAATATGTGCAACCAAAAATGTAACACACAGGTGTAGCTTTAATCCTGTTGGTTTCTTAAGATGTGCATTAAGATAATGCACTACCTTCCTGTCTGGTCCTGTCTGTGAAAGTATTATCTGCAAATTGTTGGATTTTGGTACAGTAAGTTAGCAGTTTCTATCTACTGAAATAAAATCCTTTGGGGCCTTTTCCTGGCCCAAAAAAGTGCTCCACACTTAATTAAAATTACAAAGTTCAACATTAATCTTTCAAAATGTTGTACCTATTGTTAGTGCTGTGATGATAAGTTCCTTAAGGATGTGTGTGACCATAATAAGCTGGTGCCATAGTTTTTTTACTGAGACAAAAATAGCAAAGTGATTTAAAATCCTAGAATTTTTTTTTGGTGGTGCAGCTTGTAACTTTCCATGTTAAGAATACAGAACAACTCCAGCTTGCAGTGTGAGCCTGCCCCTTTTTCTCACTTCTCTCAGTAGATCCAAAGGAGATGGAAGCATCCAAAACCTGTCAGAAGAGAGGAATGCAGCAGACTATCTCCTTGCATCTGTGGCATGGGTGACTGAAAAAGCTGTGTTTGTCACCTCAATTAATGTGGCTGTACTGATGTTTGACTTCAAGAGAGCAAATAATGGCTCAGACTTCCTAAAATCCAGGATGTGCCACAATTCTGGCTCCTTGTACAACTGGTTGTAACCCACAGGAGACCTCCATGGAGGGCAGCCTGGATGTGGCCGTTCCCAGTATTGAACTGGGTGAAATGCCTTCATTGGCAGCCAGCCATTCCTCACTGGCAGCCAGCCATTACTCATTGTACGAGCAGGCAAATGTCAGAGATTATACCGTAATCCTTCTCACTCTGTTCTGCAGTCATCTTGACCAAACAAAATGTTTTGGTCCCTGATGTCCGTTTGGTCCCAAAGGATTGCAGCAGAGGTTTGTTGAAGTATCTTATGTTTCTGCTACTCCAGTGTCTACCCTGGTAATTCCATCTGCATTTGGCTGTGCCAAGGACATGAGGAGAGCAGAAGAGAAAAACGCTGGCAACCCTGCCCTTCCTGGGGTCATTTTCTCCTGCACCTACACCCAGGAGAGCCCCTACCCAGGAAGGGCAGTGATCTCTGCTCCCTTTTGCCAAGTGAGCAAAACCACACAGGGAGCAAAACAAGGGTGGGACTTGCATTCAACTCCTCCAGGGCCTTCTGTACATATGTATGACTTATGTCTGTGTTCTGGCTTTCTCGCACATATCTGCAAGAGAATTTGAGCAACAGTTTAATTTCTGGAGCTCAAACTGTTCATTTTCTTAGGACTGTTACTTGTGTGTCAAATTGCGCACTTGCTTGACAGTGTTTGTTACCAGGAAAGGAGTTTGGGATGATAGGGACAGGTCACTGAGGCTACGCTACAGCATTTTGGGATGGTATCGTAGGTTGAGCTGCAGAGGCAGACACATGTAAAAACATCTTATTTGGTTTCTTCCATGTGTATGTACAGAAAGCTTTACAAAATACGTAAATACCTTTAAAAGTCTCTATTTTGGCTTTATGTTGACAGCTGTAAACATTTAGGAGATGCTTTCCAGGAAGAGACATCAAGAGACTTAATACATTGCACACCCTGGCAGCGCAAAGCACAATACTCCATTGGAAGCATGGATGGGAGTTAATTTACTTGGACTAAGTTGTTGCTCATTTCTGGTTGAAACTGTTGCCCAGAAGTCTGTGTAAATGTGCATAGCTAACAAACAGAGCTGTCCTTCTGTACATACATTTTCATACTTCTTTCAGCTAATTCGATGATTGAAATACTAAATCTAGCACTCAGACAGCTTTTGGATTTATGACAGTCCCTGAAGGACTTTGACTTACAGTTATTCCTATAGGTAGTTTTTAAAATTTATGACCGAAATAATAACTCTGTGATAATATTCATCCTATTGCTTATTTAGAGCACTGAGTGTGAGAACAAAAAAAAAAAGCAGCTGGAAATTCCCGGGGCAAAGCTTTGGCTCAATGCTCTGCTGTCCCTCACAGGGCGTGGAAGCCAGAGACATTTCAGAGACTTTAGACAATTTTCAGAATTTATGGAGGTGTAAAACCAAAGTGAAATTTGGCTCAGAGCAGCAACTAGTATATTTAACTGTATTTTAGGTGCTCTGTTTATCTCTTCCCACTTAACTATTGTTTTCCGCTCTTCTGGGACATGCACATGCACTGTAGAAGTGTTTAGCAAGTCGTCCCTTTCCCACTGCACATCCTCACAGGATAGCGGTGATCTTTAGCAGTTTGTTCTGCCCCTCTCGCTGCTCTGTCATTGTCTGTGGTAATGCCCAGAGCGCGCTCTGGATCTCAGGAGGTTACAGTGGATCTCTTGGCTCTAAGCGGTAATGAGGGCATCCTGGAAAAATGAGAACGGGCAGCTGGAGATGAGCAGAGTCAAGTCTTAGTGAACTGCCCAGTGTGGCATTGCCCCACCTTCTCCCTTCCCTCTCAGGCCATCATATCCATGAAGCTTTATGAAGGGAACCTGCCAACAGCACTGTTTAACCAGAATTGGTATCAGGGATGATTTATATGTATGTATTCTTTCGGTCATACCTGCTATCTGTGTTTTTGAAGTTCCTATGAATATCTGTCGGAAGTGTGATGTCTTCTGGTACCCAGCAATGGGGAGAAGGACACAGAGCACAAGAGGGCCAGGAGATACAGTATTTCCTGGGAAGGAGTGGGAAATGAAACCCAGGCTTCTTCTGCACTTGTCCTTAGGGAGACCCTTTCCTCAGGCTGAGGTCATGTTTTCACTGACACAATGTGAAAGTTAAGTATTTTTATCTTAAGGACTAAGAAATTAACTTTGATGTAAACCTATGACACCAAAGCTTTCTGATGAGAGGAAAGGCTGCTGTAGTCAATGGCTTTCATTTTAATTGGTGACTAAGGCAATCTTTAGTCAAATAGACAAACTGTGACCTGAAGGAAAGCCCTGTAGTGGGGACAAGAAATATCTTTAAATTAGTGTCCTAACATTCATGTCTGTGTGAGAAGAGGGTTAGTGATGTGATCAGGTGTGAGCAAGATGAATGGCTTTTGGATATGCTTGGGATGATGGCTTTGCTTTGTTGTTGGAGGTTTTTTTTGTTGTTTGTTTTGTTTTGTTTTATCTCACCTTCAAAACCGAGAACCAAGAATATCCCATATAAATCTTATACATCTTAAAAAAAAAATTAAAATTCCGAAGTGGGTAAACATGGGCGAAGCCAGTACTTTCCATTTCAGTGAGGCACGCCAGGCTGGCTGTTGTGTTCGATTAATGCTGTTTCACGGGTCATTAACCTGTGGAGGAGCTGCCCCCTCACTGCCACCCCCAGACGTGGCAGTGCTCCCGCACAGGGCTTGTGGCACCCCTTGCTGTGGGCTGCCCTGCCACCGCCGTCCCAGCCCAGCTTGGCCTCAGGAAGGGACTTGCACGCACCTGGGTAACAGACAGGGCTGCTTTTAGGATGAGGACGGGGTTAAGCAGGTAGGACTGTACTAAAGCCATGGGGGGCTGCAGCTATTCCAGGGTATTGGAGCAAACCTGCATTAAGCTCTGGCCTGTGCTGTTGCTGCCTATGCTGAGCAGTGCCCACCTCCGTGGGCGGCTTGCTGGGGGCTGGGGTCCGCACAAAGAGGTGCCTGGTGCCTGCCCACCTGCGTCCGCGCAGGGCAGGGGGCCGGGCAGTGGGGCTGGAGAGGGCATCGGCTGTTTTGCCATAGAGGTAGGAGCCTGTAAACACCGATTACCCGGCCTCAGGCTTACAGCAGCGAGTACTGTCATTAAAAGCTCAATTGCAACCACTAAGGTGAATGTAAGTGACTCCAAACCCAGGTGATTTCCGAGGGAAACTTTCAGACCTTTTAATAAGCAAAATAGCTAGTACTTGGTTGTATGCCTTGAAATTATGTGAGGTTTTATTCTTGCTCTTTAGGGTTAATACACTGTGGTCATGTGGTAAGAGCATGTCTGCTAAGTGTTTCTAGCAAGACTTCTTGAAATGCTGCCAGAAGACCTGGAGAGCTGCATACCTCGCTTTTAACACAGAGCGACAGCTTTGCATCACACGTTGTGCCACTGCATAACAAGGATTGTAAATACCAAATTTTAATTTTCAAGTATGTTTATAATTCATTAATAGGAGATAGACAAATAGACTGGGCTGGCTTTGCAATGCAAGAAAGATAAATGGAAGATGGTGTGTAGATAACAGATGCTGGACTAGAAAGTGTGGAATTTTTCTTTCCTCCATTTTGTCTTGCTGCAGCTATTTTGCTTGAACTCTCAAAGTTGTTCTAGGAAGAGGGGCTGGAAATAGGACAAATGTACATCCGTCACAAATGTTCAGAATTCTGAAACTGAGCTTTAAGTACAATGTGAACTGCTGAACACAAAACCTAGAGAAGCAGCTATAATGTTTTGTTATGTTCTGTGGCAAGTATTTCTCTAGTTATTTAACAGCACCCATTTAAACTTTGGATGTATTCAATAAAATATTTCTTAACCATGTCCCTTCCATTTGTTCTTCAATACGTAGGTTTTATTGACTTCATGATAAATATTCCAGGAACTGCTTATCAATTTGGGTGGTATGATAGGTGATGTGTCATTGATTTAATGACATAAAACCATGTTTAGGTAATGAACTTTTCACAGTCTTTATCTTGTAAACATATAATCATCTACTTCAACAACTCTTTTTCAGACTAAATTAAAAGTAGCATGTGAGAAATGTAATGTATATGCAATATATCACATACTCAGCTGTTACTTGAGTGTAGATAGCAGAGTACACTACTGCCTAACCATCAGGCTGGCTTTAGAGGTGTAATCAGCTACAAGAAAATGCTGAGTACCTAATTTTATATTGTTAGAGATAATTACTATAACTGGGAATGCTTTTAACCTAAAGGTGAATAAATGACACCAGTACAATATATATGTTCGTAGTTTGAAATATCAGTTTAAATGAAAGATGTAGTGGGAGACAGAAAAAGGAAATTCTCAGTTTGTTCATAACATCCTTTTTTTCTTGCGGAGGCGTCTTTGGACACTTACGATGTAAATGGCATTAGTACAATGTACTAGTTGTGTGCAGGCATAGTGGCGGATGCGTGTTACTGTGCTCCTGAAGGTGGTGGTTCTTCGACTGTCTGGACCAGGGCTTGCCCAGGAGGCTCCTTGGTCCCCACCAGCCCTTGGGCCTGGGCGGTGGGAGGGCCTGGGGGAACATGAACCTCCATGGTGGAACTTAGAAAGCCCCCAGGCCCACTGACTTATTTTACTTACTCTGTGTCATGCACTGTAGTTGGGAACATAATTCATGGGTGGGAAGGGGTCATTTTTGAATGAAGAAGGTTCTTGTCATTTTAAAAAGTCCAAAATAGTCAAGGGCGTGAGGTGCCTGGCTCCCAGTGGAAGCCAGACACCCCACTGCCTACTGTGAACACACCTGCTTATGAAGTGATGTTCAGAAGCATTCCTTAGTCTTTTCTTCACAGCTGACATTTTTCCCAAATGGAAAGAAGAAAAAAAAAGCTTTTGGCTTCCTCGGTGTCTTTCACATGGGGATCTTAGAGGTGTTCGTATTATCCATTAACTGTGTTTCTGATTTTCACGATTTATGTGGAATATGAAAAGATTATTTCAGTTGCTGCTCAGATGCATTTGCTGTCTGTGTGCTGTAACAGGTCAGGAGAGCTGAGCAGAGCAGAGCAGAGATCCCGAGCAAGGCTGGTGTTCTCCATCGCAGGTGGTCCGTGCAGGTGCTGTGAAAGGGAAGGTCCCTAATTCGTAGCACCAGGCAAAATTCAGCAGCTAGTGGCCATGACGAGAGATCCCCATCACTGTTGCCACAGAGAACAGAAGGGATCTGGGTTATTTTCCACTGATCAGGCATTTGGGGCCTGATTTCCAGCAGTGGTGTGCTGAGGACACCCACTGCTCCAGCAGCTGGAAAGCTAATGGGAGATGCTATTGCTCACTTTTCTAAAAAATAGGGCTCAATTTTTCTCCTGACTGAGTCACTGTATGTCAAAGGCAGTTTATTTTGTCTGGGAAAAAAAGTCAGAAGGGTTTCTGCCGGAGTACATACATGGGTTCACCCAATTACAGAATCAGTAATTACGCGAAGTGACTTTAACCATCAACTTCTCTTTCAATTTTAGTTTGTAGAATGTTAGAATCGGCCAAAACCCCAGTTTCTAGGACAGCTGGAAATTTCAGAAAGATTCAATGCCCAGCTATATATGCTGTATGTGCAATAGCATCTCCTAGGTGCATATGTGTGGCAAAATTAGTCTAAGTGCGGTTTCCAACAGTTTGATCATCTATGTGCCAAAGACAGAAATTTCATTTTATCTAGGTCTTCTCATCAGCAACAATCTGTTATTTTAAAACTGAAAATACAAAAAGTTGAAGAAAAGGAAAACGAATGGTACAAAGTATTCAGTGCCAATGTTTATGTCAGGGCATGTTCCTATTTCTCGTTTCCGAGAGTTTAAGGGGGCACTTTTATACTTAAGAAATAAATTATCCCCTATCAATGAAAAGTAAATGCACTGGACAGCCAAGCTACGAGTGAAAATAATCATTATTATATGATCCACCCAATGTGCATTTAGTGATTCTGCTTTAAAAATAAGGTACAGATAGTATTGTTCTTCAAGGCCTATCTCAGAGAAAATTTGTTTTCATGCTTTTTCACAAAAATCTATTTAAGACAAAGTCATTGCAATTACGTGTGTGCATAAAGTTAAGCATACTTTGAAATGCTTAGGTCAACAAGGTGTTCAAAGCATTTCCGTGTTCTTCAGGCCAAAGCACAAATATTTTACAAATGGGGAAAGAAAAGTGAAATGTTTGCTTGAGGCCAAGGAACCAGTTACCAGCAGGACTGGAAGGAACTAAATTCCCTGACTAGCTTCTTGACAGCCGGAGCACAATTTGAGAGCCATTTACGTAGATACAGGTGTAAGAAACTTCATGATGGTTGTGTTTTATGGTTGTCTTTATTCTCTGGAAATGCTCTGTCAGAAAAATAGGAATTTTTTTAAAGAGCAAATAAACTATTACATGACAATCTATTACTAGTATAAAAATAAATAGAAATTTATGCATATTTTCTTGGTTTTGTCTTACAGTGTTGTCGTGATCAAGTTTATAGCCTTAGCAATGTTTTCATTTTCCCTAGTGCCATTAAAGCTGTCATTTAATTTTAGTGCGTGGTGTACAATTGCTTGTTGGTTCATCATCAAGTTTAAGACAGTATATTCCTGGAGCATGGAGTACACTTTTTCCCAGCAAAATTAATGCCCTGATTGTAAAGGTCAAGAACAGTTGCTGAGCTATTGTTTTACTATTCAGTTTTTAATTTTTGTTTTAATAATTTACTAAATATTTAGTGTAAGCTTCTCACATGTTAATCTTTGGGTGAAAAAAAACCCTGAAAATAATTACTCTGTTTGTTGTTGGGCTGTTGTTTAAGGAAAATGAATTGTAAATGCTGACTTTTTAATAACAATTGAAGGATGGAAACAATTGTTTCCAGAGAGTGGGATGAACTTGCAGAATCTTAGAAATAATGGTGTAAATTAAAGTAATTTATTTCATATATTTTTTTTGGCATTTCCCCAACAATGTTTGTATGCAGCAGATTCAAAACAAACAAACAAGCGGATGTGTTTTTTGCATGAGGAGTGGTAGACCTATGGGACTCTTTTCTGAAGAAAACTGGGGATGCAAAAAGTTTGCATGGATTCAAATACAGATTAGCTGTGCACTGGGGGAAGAGATCCATGAGGCCAAACCACTTGGAAACACCCAGCAGCTGTAAATAGTTGAGTGCTGGGAGAATATGCAGTGGAAATACTCACTTCTAGCCGCTACTGGAGATAGGTGGACCCTTTGCCTGAGGCAAAATTACCATTCTTATTTTGGGGGATATTTCCAATCCCGTTACGATTATAGACTCTTTATGTAGTACTGTGCTAACATAAGAACAGGCTAGACATGATGGCAAACTAACATCTTTGGACTGATGAGACTGACCACTGAGCGTGATTTCCTGGAAGCGGGGACCACCAGAGAGTGCTGCTCACGCCATCGAGCATCAGCCTCGTGCAGGTGTAAGTGATGGCATGAGATGCAAGACGGGAGAGACTCAGACCCAGTGAAGCAAATACGTGTTCAGTGCACATGCTAGCATTAACAGAAGCCTCACAGGTATTTCCAGAGGAGAATGTACCCTTTCTACTCATAAACATCAAAGGATCGGCAGGGTTACTGATTAGGAACTACAGCTTCTTTTACGTAAGGAAGGCATGGATAATTAATGATTTTGCGTTCTGATTAGAAAATTAACATTGCTAATGCTGTTAATAGATAACTGAATTTTGGTATGCAATTTTGAAATGCAATTTGACAGAGCATATATCAGATTAAGTTGGATTGATTATGGGAGTTTTGAAGTTGTTGATTTCTTTGAGAGCTCTGTTAACGAAGCATTATATTGTAACAGAACCCATTTAATAGCACTGTTCTACTTAGCTAACAGCCCATTACCCTCAATAGGTAATAAAGTACATACGCAAGACACTATAGCAAGCAGGGTAGGATAGGGTACTCCACTGTGTCCACTATACATCTTAGGGTACAGTTCTAATTTTGTGGTACTGTGGGGTCTTGTTTTCATTGTCAACTCAGGCTGATAATACTGAGTCCCACAGACCGCTGTCATGAAGCGAGACCATGGTTTTGCATTGTCTGTTAACATTGGTGGACTGTTGCAAGAGTACCGCATGGCAGGATTGTGCAGTGACAATATTCTGTCTATTTGAGGAACTAACGAAAAGAATTGACACAGTGGAACATGAACTGTGACCCTCCCAAAATGGCAGTGAGATAATTACCTGCATATAGTTTTCCTTAGTTTCTTTTGGGCGAGGTACTTTTCTCCCTAGAGTCCAAAGCAACTGTGTTGTACTCTGGGGTACCATGCAAGAAATGAAAAATGTGCATTAAATAATAAAATGAGGAAGCCAGCCTCAAAAACTAGTAGTAACTAGTAGTAGGCTTTGGCTGCATACTGGAAGCTCTATTCAATTCTTTTACAAACTTCCCTGCTTTGAATCTTGGCCAAAACCTTTTCATTCTGTATATTCAAAACTTTGAAAAGAAAAAGCCTTGGCACCTCATTTCTGAGTGTTATTGCAGCATCTGTGGAGCTCTTTGCCACTTTCCCATATCTTACTCGGTCCCATTGAAGGCAGTGGGCAATGAGGAGGTACAACTCAAAAATATCATCCAAAGTCCAATGATGCATAGATATGGCAAAGTTATTTTTCATCTTCTGAGCTTTTTGATAATAGTGATGATGCAGGAAAAGATACTTGCACAGCTGGCAGCTGAAAACTGCGCTTTTTGAGGTCAGGAAGATAGGAAGTCAAAAAATAGTAAAACCCATGGTGCTATCTGTTGTTACTTTTTGCAGTAAAATTGCCCTTAATGCAGATGTTTCAAAGTCCACAGTTACCTACTGTGGTTGTCTGGGAGCCCTGAAAAAGAAGCAGCCTGCAGAGGAGCAAATAATAGGGGAAATACATTATACTACAGTTCTGTTGCCATCCTGGCATGTGTGGTCTGCTTCCTTATACTTAGGAGATAACAGAAAATTTTTATTTTATTGTGTGAGGATATTTTTTGGGGTAGCAGGAAGATTAGGGATGTGAGAAATGTACTTTCTGTAGGTTTCTGTTTATTTACTTGCCCCAAGCATCACTGCATGATCTTGACTGCAAGAGGCAAAATCTGAGCTCAGTAGAGGTTAATAGGTCTGAAAGCAATAACCCAAGGAAACCTAAATGCAGCTGTCAAAGCCTGGTAAGAGCATAGGTCTGTCAGCTGCCCTTATTGAAAGAATCTGCATTTCTGTAGTTCCGGAATTGCGTCAGCCCAATTTCCTCTCCATTTTATTACTTTTCAGTAACACAAAATTCTTAGGAAGTGTCTGGTGCCTTGCAACCCCCAAAACATAATTTAAATTATTTGCCACCAGAACTGCATTCACAGTCCTGAAACATTAAAATTCTGCCTGCATTGCAGGGTGGAGGCAGTAGCTAGTTTTTTTCATTTTTTTTAAAAGCCCCAACAACAACAGAAAAAGCAAGACAAAACACTGCTGGCCTTTGATGTTAGATTTCTCTTTCTTAGACTAAATTTTTTTTTAATGAAAATGGCTTTACGCGGAAGTAATTAGACTGAGTTCATTGGCATTAATCTGAATTTACATTGGCTTTTGTCTCTTTTCCTTCTTTTAGCAAGTTTTCATTTTCAGTAGTTCGGGTTTCATTTTGAGAAGTATTCTCCACACCTGAAGTTGGAGACTTGTGAAGCAGGACCTAGAATCAAGCAAAATTTTAGTTTCATTTAGAGAAAAATAAGTCAAAACCAAAATGAAAGCAGGCTTNTTTTGAGGAGGTGCAAGTGAAATGGGGAGATGAAAAATGGTTGAGAGGAAAGAGCCGGCCGATGCAGGAGATGGTGAAAAAACTGTTGTTAATGTAGTCTCTTTCAATAAAGATAACAAAAGAGAGCAAAAAGTAGATGGAAAGGATTTACTGCCATGAGTCAAATAGGAAAGTAAGAAAAGCAATTCCAGAGCACTGTGACGTGAGAATAGTTGTGCAACCTGGACCAAACTCTGTCTAAGTGCTATCCTGCCTCTAACAATTCCTACTGGAAAATGCTTACAGGAAAAAAGGCTTGTGCAGGGTGATCGTTGCTCTGTGACCTGTGCAATTTCTGGCAGAGTGTAGAGATTTCTGGAGCCAATGTGTATGTCCATGCCATGGTAACTTACTCCATCAGTTTATCTGTCCTTTGTAACTCTGCCTAATCCCCTTCTGAATTCGTGTATCCTCCTGAAATCCACAGCATCCTGGGTGGGAAGGGGGCTGGGGGCTCATCATGACCTACCGTGTCTTTCCTTCTTTGAGTTATGAAATGAATGGGAAGGAGACAAATCTTCAGCTACTGGCAGTTGCTTTTCCAGAATTTATGCAGAAAGCTGCATCAAGCTGAGTGATTAAACAAGACAAAATGTTTCCTCCAAAATATCATTTAGCCAAACATACAGATCTGTTGATACTGAACACTTCATTAATCCATTTAGTTTTTGTGAGTATGTTTGGCACCTTGCTCTCTCCCTGTCCCTCTTTCCCTGTCTCCGTAGAAGTAGTTATACTTAACTTAGATATACTTAAATACCAATTTCTAGTTTTAGTATTTGATATTTTTGTTTTGAAATCTACTTTAAATTCAATGTAAAACTCTGAAATTCCCAAATGACTAAAACCCTGAAGATTTTTTTCCCACAGATATGTTTCTTAACTGTTTCATTCTCAAAAAAAAAAATCTCCATCCACAGCAATGTTGATTTTATTTTCAGAACTGCAAACAAACTGAAAAATAAGTTATTTAGACAGTTTTCCTTCTTCATCTTCAGAAAAGTCACATAAAGTTTAATATTATTTTAGAAGTCTCAGATGACAACATTTATATTCTAGTACTCATTGGTGTACTCCAGTCTCGCAAATAATTAAAATCTGTGTGCCATTGGTACATGGCATGGAATAATCCAAGCAGTAGCACTACCAGACTGGGTCATACTACATTCCCCAAAATAGACAGTGAACTGTTAAAAATCATACTCTTTACCCAGCTATGAAGTTGCGACAGTACTCTCCGTCTCCTTAGGATTTTTGTGACTGCTCGGTCAAGCAAAATCCAAATGAACAGCTAGCTCTTGAAGACACTCTAGATTTGTTAGAGTCCTTTGAAGAGATGGGATTTGATTAAAAAGAAGATCAAAATGACAGAGGAAAATTGTCTGTAATATCTGTGACTTCTTTTCCTGAAACCACTGCGCTAAAATTTTGAAACATAGAAAGTGTTTGAAGGCTTCCTTTTGGAAACTGTACTTTTATGATAAGGAAGCCCAGAACAATTTTAAAGGATATTACAATGTCTGTATGAATGATCAAAAAATGCAAATGATTTAATAAGTGGGCACAGTATTTTATGTTATGTCAGTGAAGCAAGACAGTGCAGTGAGCAGGGACAGCGCTGCTATGTTGAAGTCTTAACCCTGTAATGTTACAGGTAGCTGTTCTCTACCAGAGTTTTTAGGACTCCACTTTCCTTGAGAAACAGTAGAAATCCCTTTGCTTGCTTTAATCTCAACCTTATATGCCACATAATAGAGAACAAGAAATAATCCTGATGGCAGACAGTGTAATTAGATCATTTAGATTTTATTTTCCCTGTATTTTAATTCACTCTGTATTTTATCACCATCTTCCTAATTAGGAGGATACCCATGACAGGTGAGAAAATTACTTGGATGCTGGGGGCCTTTTGTTGGTTTATTTTGAAGCAGCAGAAGACAACTAGAATGACCACGAATGTTCATATACAATGCTAAATATCAACCTAATTAATGTTTATTTTTAAAAGCCTTTTTTTTTAAAAAACACCTTTTTTATGCCTTACCAAACGTTAAGACAAGGAGAGAACTTCTGCTAATGTAAATTGGTACAAAGCCAAGGCTGTCTTAAGTTTTAAGTGTGATGTAAGTTGTATAATAAAATCTACTTGGATGTGTAGTTTTTTCTCCTTTTTCCCTTCTTTTTTCCTCTACAAAGCTAGCACATGTCCCTTAGTGGAATTTTAGTTTTCAGAATTGCATTTTCATCTTACATTAATCTGTGAAATAAAGGTGTTGGATAACTACTGCAGACTACAAATACGGCACAACAGACCACTCATATCCTTTTGTCATTGTTGTGGTTTGACTCCAGCCAGCAACTAAGCACCACGCAGCTGCTCGTTCATTACCGCCTAGGATGTTTCAAAAGAAAAACAATTTTTTTTTTCCCAATCAGACAGGCTTCTGGTTGTGCAGACAGTGGATGAGACTGATTTTTACATCAATATTCTCAGTAAAATTAGACAGATGTATTAGTAATCTTGCTCCAGTCTGTGTGCTGACAAGCAGTGCGTGAGTAATGAAGAGGTCCTTCCAATGTGACCCTACTGCAGAGCACTAATGAACAGGGATGTGCATTATTAGTTGATAGTACATACCAGAATTAGAACAAAGAAATGCAATTTGAGGTGCTGCTCACATATATAATGTTCTAGCTACTTTACTTTAGAGAACAGTAAAGAAATGGGACTTCTGTGCTGGACCTGTGTAGCTAATGTTTTCCCTGCTTTTTAAGGAATTAATGCTTTTTAAAGAAGAATGTAGAAAACTTCAAGAAATTATTCTTCCTAGCTTTACAGTCAAAAAAGCATACTATATGACCTGTAAAAATATTTCCATTTAAATTACAATATGGATGAACAGATAAATGCTTAAAAAATAGTCTTGTTCAGTTAAAGGTAATGAACATTTTACCTAGAAATGCAAATATATTTTTGTTTGAGGTTTTGTCATCCACTGCTACCTCAGAATCAATAGTCAAACAAGTAAACTGTTTTTTGTCTTCTTCTCAAATATATGCTAGCAGACCTTATATTTTGCTTCCTTTTTTGTGATTTAGTGATAATGGGTAACAGTGCTTATATGATGAAAACCATTTTTGCATACTTTAGACTGCAAATTAACCCTTCTTGTGTTTTGAAATTGCAATCAGTTCCATAGCAACAGAGAAAGATTTTATGGGATAAAATTTCAGCTTAGGAACACCACGATCCATAGGTGGTCATTCCAGTAAGATGATAGTCATGGGAAGTGATCACAGGTCCATGGATTTGAATTATAGTTGCACATCGCTCCAGCTTGGCAGTATTGACACGGACGTTTAGGTCTGCATTACTAACTCCCCCAACACAGCCATGCACTGGGGCAAGGGCAGATACTCACCACCCAACGCAGACACAATCTTCTTCTGCGGTATAGTGGCTGGTGAGATGAATTTTCTGCTCCTGCAGACTTCCAGCTGTGTGTGCACAGGTTTTCACTGGGTGGTCACCAGGAGAACAGGTGAGAAAACAGAGGTATGTTGAGCCCCTTGTTAGAAGTGGGGGAATAGCTGGTGCTGTGTTTGCTCAAGGAGTCTTTGGCGCCCTTGGAGAAAAGATAATCAAAGACAGAGCTCCAAAGACAGCTAAAGAGACTGCAAAATATTTCATAAGCCATGCTACTGTGAACAAAAGTTTATCCCTCTCAACTTTTAAATTAGATAGATGAGAATGATAGTTTAAAGGATGGTGCTTAGTGCTCTTCTGAATTGTCATTTTTATTCTAAACCTTTCTTTGCCCCAGAACAAACTGGAAGCTTTGGGGCTGTTCAGTAAACCTTTCTGGCATAAATTCCCAATATTTATTGTTTCACTTCCCAAAGATTCTTTCTAAGAGCAAACATAAATTGCTTTCTGTAAATGTTGGCTTCGTAATTCATATAATCACCAGCGTAAGGCTTTCCTAGTTACTGTTTAATTGGTTTAGAGTTTGATCATTTTCCACATAAGGTACAATGTTTCATTAAGTGTCTTCAAACAATTAATATTAAAAATCACTTCGTAAAATGAAATGCTTTTTCATTGTTATTGAATAATATATGTTTAGGAGAAGGAACACCTAGTTATTAACAGAGCGTGAAATCATCAATCAGTTTCAGTTGACCAGCTAATTTGACAAAACATCTGGTCTGTGGTCTGCATGTCCCTCAGATGACTGAGGAAGCCAAGAAAAAGTGCTTGGAAGACAAGCGGTCTTCCAAGTCTCATACAGTCCAAAGTGACTTGTTTTGTTCCATTGAAAATGGTAGCAGCTTGGTCTCTCAGATTGCCCCAGAAGTGGTTATGTTCTGGTTACACAGGTATGTGAGGAAGCTCAAGGCTTACTCATATTTGGAAGCACAGCAGATGCGATTCTTATCCTCCCTTCAAAAGTAGTCTATTGAAATATCTTTGTTTTCATTAAGAATAAAAGCCCCTAATCTGTATTCTGAATCCTGCAAAGTTGTAGAAATAATGGAGGAGGTAAATCATTCCTTTGTAGCTGTTCTGTTCAATTTCCTTAGTTTGGTTTCAATGAGAATTTGCTTGAGCATTTGCTATTATATTCCAGTGAGGCTAGTGCTAAGGAAAGGATAAATTTTTCGTGTGTTGAGGTCTCTTCCAATTTGTGGAAGGGCTTATCTCATATGGTTGCCTGTATTTTTATGGGGTTTGATTTGATGGTTCAAGAGATAACTTCCAGATACCCTGTGTTTTCCTCAGGTTTTTAAGAGACATCTATGATTTAAACCACTGTGGTGAAGAGAATGGACAATAATGTGGAAAAGCCATCTAGCCCAGACAAACTGGATACCTTTTTTCACCAGTTTGGCAATGACTCTTCTGGGTAATGTCCCTCTCTGTGTATTGGAGATCAGCTGAATTAGCGTCCTGAGTGGTGCACCTTTATTTGCAAAAGTAATGTCATTTTAGTACTTTCATGTTGCAGAATTTTGCAAAGTGAGTATGTAAATTTTAGAGCAGGGAAATGCAAGAGACTAACTTTTTTTTCTTTTTTCTGTTTTTATGCTGGATATTTTATAATGAGAGTCTTTTGTCTCTGTTTATATATTTTGCAGGTTCCTCTAGAAAAAAATTCCTTATAAATTACAGCAACGTGCATATATATATGTATGTGTACAGATGTGGTCATCCATGTGTGTGTATGTTACACATAAGTTCCCCAGTTGTCAGTTCTTATGCAAGTTTGACACTTTTAGTGAAGTCACTGTAAATACTTTGGGAAAATAAGGACTCTTAAGGTTAATGAAGGCTATGTGCAAAATGTGCTTCTTTTGTTTATGCTTACAAAGATCAACATGTTTATGGGAACATTTACGGGAATGTTTACACAGACCAAATTATCCAGGCCTGAGTTTTCTCTGGCCTTAAACCATTTACTGGCTTCCAGGTAGATGTGCTAGGAGTGGCACGGAGAGCTGTGGGACTGTAGGTCCCTTTGCCCTCACCAGTTCTGGGCTCTGGAGGAAATAATCCACAGTCTGATCCAGACTGCAGAGACAGAACAGAAGAAAGAAAGAAGTAGCCCTATTGGTCTGGATGGTGTCTCCCTTTCAGATACACAACCTTACCCCACGTGAAGGTATTCTCCACACCAGAAGTGTGGATGGAGATTAAAGGATTATTCCCCATCTCCCCATCTGGTAGTGGAGCCAGGACTAAGGAGCCTGTGGGAAGTGAAAGCCCTTGGCTGTTGCTCAGGATAGGAAATATTCATGCTAAGAAGGGTCACGTTCTCACCAATGGTTGGCCCTCCTGGATTGGAGATGTGCAACACTCGGGAACTGCCTATGGCATCACAGGATGAAGCCACACTCCCCCTGTACTTTCTGGACGTTTAATCCTGAGTGTCATTCAACAAACATCCCCTTCACAGCAAAATGGGGCCAGAGTGGGGCAATCCCACCGCCTGTTTCATACATACATACATACTTTTCCGTACGTTCAGTTCATTATGTTTAACACACATCCATCTGACATACTCCTTGACACATCCCCTGGACACACAGGTTTTCTGCTGCCTTGAAAGCCCCTGGCTTTTGGATGGTCTCTGCTTGGACCCCATAACATAGCTACTGAGAGTGGTGGAAGTTTCTCTCTCTGGAAGAGTTGGCTTTTGACAAAGGAAAACTGATGGGATAACCTTAAGGCTTTCCTCGTGGGAAATGTAGTGTACCTGTCACTGTGACCCTGCCCAAGTACACACTCCCACCTGTAGCAGTCAAGTGAGTTGGCAGCCCTGCTGTCTTTAATTGAACTATTCATGAGCTTACGGTAATTCACGGTCATGAAATATGTATGTAAAACCTATGTTTTATAGGTTTTAAAGGAAGAAAAATGAACCAAAGAAGGGTAGTGCTGAACTGCAAACATCATACCTGGTAAATGCCTCTGCCAAGCTCTGATCCCCGTGCTCGCGGAAGAGGCGGGGGAAGGACGTACGGTGGAGCTGTGTGTCTGCCTGTGTCCCTGCCAGTACAGCCCAGCTCTGAGCTGATAGACCTTGCGGGTGCAGTGCCTGTGGCTGCTGTGTGCTCTTAACACTGCACTAGAGTCAGTGCTAAGCAGTGCTAGAAATTAGGAGAATTATTCTGTAACTTATATGGGGCCTTTGTAGAAGGCGGTTGTTATCTCTTTGTGCTCTATTGACTAAAAATTATAATTTAAACCTTTAAAATATACATGACAGTGTCTGTAGACTATAACATTAACCAGCTTGTTCTATGCCAGGTTGACTGACAAGATAATATATATTTAAATAAAAAATGACAGTGGGGCTCCACCAGATTTCCCTGGAATTCAAGCGGCAATTAAACATTACTCAGTATTCTTTGTGCCACAAATTAATGAAAGATGGAACAATCAGCGAGGAAGCATACAGCCAGAAAGTACCATTTATGTAAAGTGATCATTAATAGGAAGTCAATATTTACTGCACTGTAAATACGCAGTCTTTTTTTTAAAAAAGTCAAATACAGGGCCATGGTACATGTCATTTCTCTACAGTGATGACTACTGTAGCTGCAAACAGCTATCAAATAAATATACTGCCAAATGCTATTAGTACTTGTGCTTGCCATAGAAATTAGAAAAGCTTACACACACTTCTTAAATGAGGGCAGCGTAAGTACCTCTGGGCAATAATTCAGACTGTCTGATCGTGTCAGTTTTACAAGAGGACCGATTGTTATTGTGACTAACAATAGCTCTCTACTACCAGGAATAGTGAGAGCAGCTTGGGATGGGATGCTGGATGTAGAAATTCAGGTTATGGGTTATCTCATATAAATAAATTGCGTGTTGCTATCAATATGCTGGAACAGGGACAAAATCTCACTAACATGAAGTATAACAACACTTTTTCATTCAGTTCCAAGGTGGAACTGCTTGACAGCTTGTTGTCTCTGGTCAGTAAAACATACGGTGGACTTGACAAAGGATAATCAAAATAAATCACTGTCTAAACCTAAATTCATTATGGTATTGGAGTGATAACCCTGTACTTAGGGTTGCACTGCCAGATTCAGCCTCATAAAGTATTGTTACAGCCATGTAATAATACTGAAATGCCAGTCATGTTTTTATTCAAGCAACGTTCAAAGTAAGTAACAGACTCATTAAAATTAATATTATAATTAATATAAAATGTTTTATGATATCAAATGTCCTAGCATTTGCCTTAACTGGAGGTGACTTCTTTTTGAAGCTAGAATAAACTCTCAACAACCTTGAGGTTTCCAAGTGTCTTAACAGTGAGTTTTTTTCACTTAGGATAATGGATTTATACTTTTGGAAATACATATAGCTAAGAGAGAACTTAATTTTCAGTCCTTATGTTTAACATGCATAGTATATTCTTGAATGAAGAAATATGTTCTCTGTCTTGCTTGAGGATTATTTTAATTAATACAAGTACTGTTTAAACCAGATGGAAGTCAGAACGTGATCTGTGAATTCAGGGTTATAGTGAGGGTTCTAGTGTTCCTGCTGAATTGGAGTAAGAAGTGTATGTGTGTTTCAAAATGAACAAATTTCGATTTTATATAATCAGCTTTGGGACAGAGTTTTTAAAGTATCATAATGCATATGTACTTCATGTACGCCAATCATAGTAAGGTTTTTTTGTGCTATGGGTTTCTAGAAAAGGGAGGTATTTTTCCAGATACCTCATTTTGACAAGAGACTTTTGGAACAAAATGGGGTTTTTTTTTTTCCAAAGGATTTCTGTGGATTGTTTTGAAAAATGAGCAAAATTAAAATCTTCAACTAAATTGATGATTTTTACTTTGGATTAGAAAATTTACGCTTGTATTTTCATCCTTTTGAGCTGAAAAATTGAAATTAGTGTTGTAACCTGTTTTAAAATACTATTTTAAAGAATGGAGAGGAAATGGGTGTTTCTCCACTGAACAAAGCAAAACTTTATTCCAAAAAATTTTGCAAAAATACCTGCCATTTCTAACCTGCTTTATGGTGTATGTTTCCTAGTAGGAGAAGCACATTAAGATAGCACAGCTAGACTCTTTAACTGACAAGTTTCTCAGTGTCAGTCTCATAAGTATGAATATTTTCTTGTGACAAGGGAAGGTAATCATATTTGTAATAAAAAAAATCCATGTTCAGTCTGGAGAAACAAATGCATTATCAGAGAAAATGCCTTTATGAGTAGGGTAAAACCAAGATACTATTGAAGTTACCTTGCCTTTTGAAATTTCTATTACATATGCTCTGTAGAGAGATGATCTCATGTATCTGGGCACACTATTGAACAATATGCTTCAGCTTTTCAGTGTCTTTTGTCCTCCTCTGTATTTTGAATAGATGTCGTGGTGTATTATTTGGTGTTAGGAAACCGTCATTATTTAGCTACAGAAACTCTAGTGGTAATATTAAAAATGGAATATTATCTCCTCAGAAGAATATATTATAAAAGTAACACTAGGCTGTAATTTTGGAGGAATGATACAAACCAGATGACCTTTGTGTCCACTATTGATTTGATTTAATCTAATTAAAAGCCAAATGAAATGGTCTCTGATGAAATGCAGATGAGCAAGAACTCAATATTTTGGTTTCACAGTTCTTTGTCAGCAATGGCTTGCTTAGCAGTTAGGAGCGTTATGAAATCTTTAATACCTGATGTGCTTGCTGGTCTCCTGGCAGGAGCCACTTACAATGTGGTTGCAGGCACCAGCCCCGAGCCTTGCTGGGGTGGGCTGTCTGGCTGTGGTGCAAGCCAGAAATATACTGTCCTGGTTGAAGTCCCAAAATACCCTGATGTGCCATCTTGGTGTGTCACCTCAGACCCTCACCAGGCCATAGTGCTTTTCATTGCCATGAAGGACAAGGTGCTGCACTGCTTTGTACAAGATGGGTATAAAGCATTGTCAGAGCCACATCAGTGGTATGCAGATCTTTCTAATACCATTTCATGGGGTTTTTTTGGCCAAATGTGAGTGCCTGTAGGAAGTGCAAGGGAGGGGAGTGTCAGCTTGGGTTTCTGGTTTGGAGACTGTACGATGTGAGGTTGGGTTCTTACTGTTTTGACATGGAAAGCCTGAGCTGGTGCTGGTAGAGGTATCTGAGTAAGCTCATGTGGTTCAAATTGTTAGATAATAATTTCTAGGATGATTAGTTATCTTTACTGCAGTAGTGGCTACATGCCATTAACCCTTACTTTGCATGCAGCAGGCAAGATTGTGTTGTGGGTTTTTTTCTGGGGCTGGGGGAACTGATGCTTTGATTTTTTTTCTAGATCCCAGTAGATTCTTGGGAGCTAAAGGATTAATCCTTAGAAATCAAACCTGTGTGGTATTGAGCTAGATTATAGAGCTCCTTTTATACTGAGATTTCTGGTTTGTTTATACCGTGTTTGTGAGTATGGCACTATACCTGGTAGCTCTTGGTTTGTACCAAACTCTTCGGAGTTTTGGTAGCATGGATACATACACTATGTAAATCATTATCCTAAAAAACTAGTAATGTATGAAAGGAGGTTTTACTTATGCATAATCTGGCTGCCTTGTGTATTTTTCTCTTTGGACACTAATGTACTGAAAACATGACATAGATTTATGACTTAGAGGACATATAGCAGCTCAACAAGTTTCTATTTTAAGTGGACTTGGTAGATACTTTTTATACCTCAGTCAGTGTATAAATACCTGAATATTATTCATGCATAAATTCTGTTTGAAAGTATAACATTTATCATGAATTCAACTTTTCAAACAGAAGTGTAATGTTAATATTAAGTGTTGATTTAGTATAAAAATATTGAATATTGAGTATATAAAATACTGAATTTAGAATATGAAGTATACAGAAATGTAGATGGCTGAGAGCTGCTTATGTGAGTCATCAAAGAAGATTTAGGCTGTGAGGTGTCATATCATGAATGTGTCACACTGATTTTCTAGTTCAGTTGTTCACTACTAAAAAGTCAGTCTGATGGAAACATTTCAACAAGTCACAAATTGTGGTCACCATGTGTACTGTATATTATTATTGTCTTTTATAATTTGAAGGTGGTAACATCTAAGACACACTATGGTAGGCACTATAACAGTATAAAGAAACCAGTCCCTGGCCAAGGAGGGTTGTAATCTAAGACATGAGGTGATAGATGGAGAGATTAGGAGTCCAAAAAAGAAAGAATCAATTAGCAGTGCTTATATGGGCAGGTATTGGTAAGGTAGTAGTGGTACCAAACTGTACAATACTTATGGATGCAAGAGTCACACTGATATGAGAAAGTACTAAAATAGGTATTTTAGCCTAAATTTTCAACTGCAGGTGTCTAATATGAAGTATTTAAATTAATAGCTTGGGAGATGTGAGAATCTCTTGCCATTCCCACTGAAATTAACTGGTGTAGGGCCTGAGGGCAGCTCTCATAATCAGGCCTGAATTTATGAATTCGCATTTGGAGGTGTTGGCCTTTATATCCTCCTCATGTGTAAGTATGTTTCATAGTAGTTTGCATCCAGCAATTTCTTGTAAAGGTTGTTTATTTACTACGTAATGATAATTCTAGCAATTTCTCACGTTTCTAAGAGCATAGTAGGAAGGCAGAGCAGGATGAATGAAACTGTGGAGGAGAGACCTGTGTATATCCACAAACAGGAGTTAAACAGCTCAGTTTTGCCAGGAGCACAAATATGTAAACCCTACACAATGATCTGCAACATACTCTGTAATTCTCTTCCTATTTAAGGGCAAAACCCTGGCTTCTAGGAACTGAACTCACGAGCGGGTTTCTGGTATTTCTGATTCTTATGGGTTTGTGTGGTGCGGTTTTCTTTGGTGGCAGGGGAGGGGGGCTGCAGAGGCGGCCCCTTTAAGAAGCTGCTGGAAAATTCCCCGGCGCCAAAATGTCGGACGCGCCTCTAGGAGGGGAGTGACAGTGGTAGCGCCTCTGGGAGAACATATTTAAGAAGGGGAACCGGCAGTGTGGGGGTTGGGAAACATGAGAGGAACACCTCTGCCGATACCGAGGTCAGTGAAGAAGGAGGGGGAGGAGGGGGCGCCTGAGGAGGCTGATGGCTCTGCAGCCCGTGGTGAGACGGCAGGCTGTCCCCCTGCAGCCCATGGGGGTGAACTGTGGAGCGGGGGCTCCCGAAGGTGGCTGTAACTCCATGGTAAAAACCGTGCTGGAGCAGTGTGTGACTGGAGAGCAGCCCGCGGAAAGGACCCGCGCCAG
>VYZV01038476.1:111147-122386 GCA_013401275.1 Pandion haliaetus | reverse complement strand
CCGTGGGAGGGACCCCACGGTGGAGCAGGGAACGAGTGAGGAATCTTCCCCCTGAGGAAAGGAGCGGCAGAGACGATGTGTGGCGAGCTGACTCAACCCCCATCCCCTGTTCCCCTGTGCCGCCAGGGCGGAGGAGGTAGAAAGCATCGGTAGTGGAACTGAGCCGGGAAGGCGGGAGGGGTGGGGGAGGTGTTCTGATGTTTAGTTTCCCTTCCCAATACCCTTGTGTGTTTTATTTGAGTTGATTTGTAGTAAATTAAATTGATTTTGTTTCTTCCCCAAGTTGAGCCTGTCTTTTGCCCGTGACCAGAAGTGGGGAGTGATCCCTCCCAGTCCTTGTCTCGACCCACGAGCCTGCCTTTGGATTTTCTCCTCATCCCAACGTGGCCAGGGGCGGGGGTGGGGGGTGAGTGAGCGGCTTCGTGGTGCTTTGTTACTGGCTGGGCTGAAACCACGACACTGATGTAGTAGTGTTCAGGACTTGATGTTTACAAGAATGAAAACTTGGAGGCTGTCCATTCTTCTGAAGGATGCACTAGGAATTGCCCTTTAGCACCTATGGACAAGGAAAATCAAGACAGACATAAATATTGCTGGATATAAATTGCTTTCAATACTGCTGGTAAAGCTGCACCCTTCTCATTTTCTCTGTGTCCCTTTTTGTCTCTCCACACAGCTTGCTTTCATGCGTTTATTAAATATTAATTAGATGGTAATGTACTCTATTAAATTACAGGAAACATTCCTGTGATTTTATGCTTTGAGCTTTGCAAAATCAGTAAGGAAATACATTAAAACGCTAGTACAGGTGTAGTGTGGTTATATTCACTTCTGCAATCTGTGTCTGTACCAAATTTGCCCCATCATCATAAAACTAGAAAATTGACATTTTTGCACAAATGCAATAATAAACAATAGAGTCATAACAAAACAGAAGCACTTCTTCTTTCTGCCTTCTTACTTAGGTGAGTCACCATTGGAGGGTGTAAAATACCTCAGTAATTGAAAGATAAATGTAAACAGAATAAAATTATATAAATAATGTTTCAAGGTCAAGTGTATGTTTGCAGATCTAATCTAGTCACCTCCTGTGTACCTGCAGGGATTGAGAAGGGTGCTGTGTGCCCATGCTGAATTTGTGAAAAGCAAAAAGTGGCAGAGGGCTTCAATTTCCTGCAGTTGTTTTACCTTAGTTTTTGTGATCAGCATCCTGAGAAGGTGGTTTTGGCAAGTTGTCTTCATTGGAACTTGCTGAAAAACAGCTAGAAACACCTTATTTACAAAGGAGCTTTATGGCTTACATGTGTTGATGTTGACTGCTTGGTAGCATTGTTCTGGAAGCTCCTTAGGTGGTTTTTTACGCTGTGGCTGCAGTTTGTGCCAGCTGCAATGACTGTGTCTGGGTTGTTGAACCTAGAGGTGTTTCCTACTTCTAATGTCTGGCTGTGTATCCCACCTGTGCCTCAAATCCATACTCCAACACAAACTTATTTGTGAAATTGTATGCTTACTTGTGTGTTCCTGAATTTATTTCATTTCTAACCATAACTGCAGATAGGATACAAGGCAGATAGATAAAACTCACTCTAGATAAATAGTGAGATACTGAATGGTGTAAACACGCTGAGAATTTTGCATATGCCTTAGCAAGTCTTTACTAACAACAGCATATTGCAAGGTAAATCAGCTAGTTTATAGCAGTATGGAACAAGACTTTGAAGACTTGGAATTCAGTAGAGAATAGGAACAGACAGTCTTCCAGAGTGCCTTCTGTGCGCCATGCTTTTTCCCATGCCAGTGCCCTGAAGTCATCTCAACCTCCTGCCTTCTCGTCTGGATCATGTGCTTCCTTGGGTCATTCTCCCCACAGGACAGTCCTTCCTTGTGTATTCCCTTGCTTGGCAGTTTGAAAATTTTGAGTTGTTTGCACAGGTCCTTCATTTCGTATCTCCACTGTGTCTTTATGTCCTCCTCTGAGCTCTCCTGTCCTCTTTGCCTGCATCACTAGATCTTCACCTTCATGAGTAGCATTATACAGCACTTGTGGCATAAAGAGATTCTGGCAAATCCTCAGCCTTGCAGGTTTGGCATCCTGTCCCTTTTATGTCTGGAGAAGGTATTTCTATGAAGGCAGCTACAAGAGTGTACCCCATACTCAGAGTTCACAACTTACTTAGTAAAGTGCCCTTAGAGAATAAAACCCTCTACTGTACATTTGTTGTGGCACTGTTACTGTTTTATCCATTGTTAATTTAGAAGATGCTTGCCATGAAACCTATGCTCATCTGAAGCATAAGTGCGTATTACTTGCTTGAACAGTTACAATATCCCTTCTGTCATATATACAGGTTACTAAAAATGTTAGTTGAGTTTGTCATTACTTACTCTTTGTGCAGCTGCTAAAGCAAAAGCTTTATCATAACCCTGCCTACACAAGTTTCTGACATAGAAGAGAACTAGTAACAGGTATCATTAGGATGCTAAAAAAATCCAGTGTCCATTTTGGACTGCATTAATTATAAACTCTATATCCAGAACACGGACCCTGCTTCATGAGCTCAATTCCATAGCCTTCCATGAAGGTATTTCTCTTGCAGACAGCTTTTTTTGCTTATTTTTAGCATTACTTGCAATGTGTGTGCAATCTAAAAGAAAAAATGACATCCTGCAGTCATAAGCTGAACATGATACAGAATCAGGGAGCAATAGTTGTGCAACAGACAGAAATACTATTGAGTTGCATTATATCCTGTGTGTCATTAGTGAGCATATGAATTGATCTGATGTTACTTTTTCCTCCCAGCTGTCATCAGATGGATGACCACATTTCTGTAGCACCAGTCACTGTCTTATTTCTACTTTATATTATCCAGTGTGAAGTAAACAGAACTAAGTAAACAGCAGAATGGTTCAATACCCTGTGCTGATTTATGAACACATACAATACAGCAATGAAATCAGAAGCAATTACAGTGTAAAAGAAAAAAAAAGTCATTTTGTGTATACCAAGAAACCTGAAATTGTATTACCAGTTTGGAGTAAATGTTCAGTGAAGCCCTTTCTCATGAGAGGGTCTTAGTATCTAATTAACGGTGCTGTTTCCTGCTCTGATTTGGACCCCTAACCCGAACGAAATAGTAGGTGTGCTACATACTTGCTTGAGGGAGTGAAGGCTGGTCTAGTCAGCAGTTCACCTGCATGACCTCTACATTTCCCTGACAGAGCACGCAGGGTCCATTTCCTCTCTTGTCTTCTGTAAGGAAGGAGGTGTAGGGTATCTCCTGCTTAGCATGCACGCACTTAACTCCTGTTAATCCTTTTGGGAGTTACACTGTGGTATCAAAGTAAGTATATACTTTTAATCTCTAAAGCAGCCTTCTAAGAGGTAACTGGAATTTATAGGTCTTACCAATTTGCAGCAGTGCAGGTGAATAAAGAGAGTCTTTAAAATAAAGCAGCTGCTGGCTCAGCCTAGATAGAGGCTTGGGAGTAAAACTGAAAATTCAGCAGTGCTAGTCCCTCCTCATCTATCAGCTGATTGAAAGTATTACCCTTTTCCTGCTAATCCTCAGAGAATGGTGTAATGTAAAGAATTGGAGATATGGGTGTCTAAATAACAGGAGATCGCTAGTGTTTGGAGACCCTTTAAAGGGTAGCTCCTCAGGGTATCCTCCCACAGCTGACAGGGAGAAACTCAAAATATTAAGGTTTACTTTACGTCTGAAAGCTAACAAAACTGAGTAAATTCAGTAGAGCTCACTAACATGGAGACAGTTCAGCTAGATTTCCTTTGCTATCAAAAAGTGGTAGGTGCATCTGTGCTTGATCACTTCTATGTTTTGATTACTTGAGACAAGTAAGGTTCGATAGTGATCCTAATTTGAATAACAGCTATCCAAATAGCTCACTGCCAATATGTATTGAATAACAGTATCATTGCGTAACATCAGATTTATGTCATATGCTGTTGTCACGTGATAGATAATGGAAACTCAAGTTTGTTGTATGGTACTGGGGTGAGCACATTTTGAATGCACACTTGAGGGCCAACCTTAATTAAATGAAAGATCACTTCAACCCACAAATAATTATGTTACTCTTCCAATCGTCCAAATGGGTCAAATGTCTGATTAATGTTTGTAAATACATTGAAAAATAGATCCTATCATACAGCTTAGGAATAAATAGCAAAGTTGGAGATGCTGTTCCTGCTGTTAAGTTTAAATCAACATACTTTCAGACAGTTATGTTTATTTCCTTAGGTACTGGTGATATGATGAGTAATAGGAAAAAGTACAGTGGAATAAGAGGGATGATATATAGAAAATAAATATTATTTCATACAGTTAATAAAAAAGAGCAGTGGTGTCTTGAAAAGCTGAAAACATTCAATGAGGATTATGATATTCTGCTGTCAATTCATTTCTAGTATCTGGTGCTTGACTAATTATTTCTACAAAATAATGGCCTTATAGTTGTGTCACAGAATATTTTTTTCTTTTAGTTGTCTAAAACCATTCTGGGTGTTAGGCATTACTCAGGGTGCTTTAAGAACCAGAACCTTGTTCTTACTTAGTTGTTTAGGTTGTTTTTCAGGTACCATTCACAAGTGTTACTTCTTGGAAGAAATTAACTACATTCAATTTTTTATGACCATACTTGAGCCAACTTCATAGTTTTAAAATGATAAATAACATTGAATGTTATATTTTAAGGATGCAGAAATTCCAGTATTTCTCGGTTTTATTCTCATAACCCATTACATGTTGCTTTTGAATAAAATGTGCACCTACCTACTAAATGCCTACTTCACCACGTAGAATGCAAGAATCAAGTACTATGAACAGAATTCCGTAAAGTAACTATTGCCTGTAGTTGTAGATATGGAGGCATTTTGAAATTACAAATGCAATGAAAAAAATGCAAATAAAACCCCTCTGTGCTTGCAGATATTTATGGAGAAATTTCCTGGATCACTAAATGCCCCTTTTCATTCATAATATGGAAACGTAGCAAGATGCACCCTGCATTTCTGGTGAAAGAAATCACACTCAATTTTTTCAACTTCCTGAAGTTTAACATATCCATGATCTGAATAATATTTTTTACAACAAAAAGCTTTATGGGTTTATTCTGAAGGCTGATAACATGAGACAAAATATCAGAACAATTAAGTGTATTCATAAATCCAGATAACAACAGGGAAAAAAAAAAGTCTTTACAAATCTTTATGAACCTGGGACATGCTTTGATTACTGTTCTATGGAGAGAAAATACTTTTGTAAGATCTCATGATATCTGCAGTGAAATTACAAAGAAGATGACTTGCACAAAATGGAGAAACGTAAATCTAAAGTTTATGTTAATGACTTCAAAGTCTAGAGATCTGTATTTCATCTCAGAAGTGCAACAAAAGCTGAATCCTAAATCAGCTGCTATTCATTATAATTTACATTCATGTATGTAATTAGAAGTGAATGAAACAGTAGAAAAATATGATAATTTGCTGTCTTTTCTTAAACAATTGTGTGTAAACTTTTTGTGCCTTAACTTACAGTTGATGTTCTTCAAGGACTAGAAATTGCAAAGCAGGTCCTGGCATGGGTCAGGAGACTCCACTAGAACATTGTTCATGTGTAGCATTGGGAAGTTTGGGCCTCAAATTGGTGTTAAGTGAATTCCCCAGCAATGGCAGCTGTCCTTTTCTGGAGCTAGCTGCTGATGTTTTTAATGCTGGTAACCCAACTCCATGTTACAGCCTAAGACTGTTATACAACTCAGTGCGTGGGTGACTGCTGCCTTCCCTATTCCCCTGACCTTTTCCTTGTTTTAGTGTGGAGTCAACCATGTTAGATTGAAATGCCTTCACTGTTGATTTAAGATAAAAAAAGGAGATTTTGCACTGGGGCACTGAGTTTAGGAAGCACTCACGGGCTCCATTTAGTTTGCTTTGCTGTTGTCATGGTGATCTCCAACATGGAGGTGGTAAAAAAAGGCCTGAGGTAATAACATTTGCAGCTCTTCCAGCTGCCTGCAAAGTAAATACGTGTCTGTGACTTGAGGTTCTATGATGCTGTTTTTTAATAAGTGGTGAATTTCAGTTCCTAAAATAAATGTAAATTTTTAAAATGAACCCTTTGAAATATATATTTAAGTCTATAGGATAGTATTTTAATTCCAGTGTAGTTAATAGTATGGAATGTAACTACATGTTTATGCTTTGAGAATGTATATCTTAGTTCTTAGCTTTTCCCAAGCAGACTCTAAGATCCTGTAATCCTCTCAGATCCAGCAGTAGAGACAGTTTTGTAAACATGAGAGTTTCCTCCACAAAACTGTCCTTGAAAAATAAATCTATGCAATTAGCTGCCTATCACTCTGTTCAGTACTTACTCCTGCAAATACAATGTTTCACTATTCAATGGGACTAATTTAGATTAAGTCTGCAGATCAGGTCTGTAATTCCTCTGTCCATTTACATCTGTGATGCTGTTTAAAGATGTTGTATTATTGACCTAAATCACAACTTACCAGACGTTTTTTTGTCCAATAAAGCTTTGTGAGGCTGTCTAATTACAAGGTGAATAGAATGGGGAGAAAAAAGTGCGTTGCTGGAGGGGCTGGAGAGTTTTTTTCAGTCTTTGCATTTTCTGAGGTGCTATGTGAGAAAACTGTGAAGCATAAAGGAATCACGTACTATGTCCAAGGCCTTCATGTTTTTTTGCAACGCCTTAGAGGAGTGTGAAGAAAATGGACCATTGCCCAAGATCCCTTCTGTTTGAGAGCCATGCTCAAAGGCTGTGTGAAGAACGTTCTGTTGGTACTCGGGTACCAAGATAATAGGGGACTCTTCCAGCAGGCCCCAGATTTCCTTTGTGCCCTCTTATGTTGCTACTTAGGCACGTGAAATGACCTGAGAATGGGCGTAGCCAACAAGATGACTTGTGGCAATGTCCGTTGGGATCTGGGGTCACATCTGTCATGGTATATTGCACTGCTTTATCTCTCTGCAGCTCAGAAAAGTCTCCTCCTGCAGCTGAGAATAATCCTTCCTTTAGGTGATGTTTCTGTCTTTATCTAGCCATTCTTACATGACTTCACTCTTCTTAAACTCTGTAATATATTCCTTCAGCACTGGAAAAAGACCTGCAAATGTATCTGTCACTGGCCTCAATTCAGACTGTGGGAATGCAGCAGGCTGGTTGCTGCAGAACTGTCCCAGCAGTTAAATCTGTGTGTGTCAATGCTGATGTTTCATGGAATCATAGAATGGTTTGGATAGGAAGGGACCTTAAAGATCATCTAGTTACAACCTTTCTGCCATGGGCAGGGACATCTTCAACAAGAGCAGGTTGCTCAAAGCCCCATCCAACCTGGCCTTGAATGCTTTTGAGGCGGGGTGTAATGGTTTAACCTGAGCCAGCAACTAAGCACCACCCAGCCACTCAGTCACTCCCCCCCACCTAGTGGGATGGGGGAGAGAATTGGGGAAAAAAAAAAGTAAAACTCGTGGGTTGGGGTAAGAAAAGTTTAATGGAACAGAAAGGAAGAAACTACTAATGATAATAATAATAAAATTACAATAATGACAATGATGATGATAATAATAATAAAAGATTTGGAATATACAAAACACGTGATGCACAATGCAACTGCATCCACAACCTCTCTGGGAAGCCTGTTCCAGTGCCTCACCACCCTCACAGTAAAGAATTTCTTCCTTGCATCTAAGCTAAATCTACCCTCTTTCAGTTTCAAGCCATTCCCCTTGCCCTGTTACTATATGCCCTTGTAAAAAGTCCCTCTCCAGCTTTCTTGTAGGCCCCCTTTAGGTACTCGAAGGCTGCTAGAAGGTGTCCCGAGAGCCTTCTCTTCTCCAGGCTGAACAACTGCAACTCTCTCAGCCTGTCTTCGTAGGAGAGGTGCTCCAGCCCTCTGATCATCTTCGTGGCCCTCCTCTGGACTCATTCCAACAAGTCCATGTTCTTCTTATGTTGGGAGACCCAGAGCTGAACGCAGTACTCCAGGTGGGGTCTCAGAAGAGCAGAGTAGAGGGGGGAGAATCACCTCCCTTGACCTGCTGGTCACGCTTCTTTTGATGCAGCCCAGGATACAGTTGGCTTTCTTGGATGCAGGTGGACATTGCCGGGTCATGTTGAGCTTCTTGAAGTCCTCCTCTGGGCTGCTCTCAATCCACTTATTGCCCAGCCTGTATTCATACTTGGGATTGCCCTGACCCATGTGCAGGACCTTGCACTTGGCCTTGTTGAACTTCATGAGGTTCCCGTGGGCCCATCACTCAACCCTGTCAAGGTCCCTCTGGATGGCATCCCTTCTGTCCAGCGTGTTGACAGCACCACACAGTTTGGTGTTGTTGGCAAACTTGCTGATGGTGCATGCAATGCTACTGTCCATGTCACTGACAAAGATGTTAAACAGCGCTGGTCCCAATACCAACCCCTGTGGAATGCCACTCGTCACTGGACTCCACTTGGACATTGAGCCATTGTCCACACCTCTTTGAGTGCAACCATCCAGCCAATTTTCATCCACTGAGTGGTCCATCTGTCAAATCCATGTCTCCAATTTAGAGATATGGATGTCATGTGGTACAGTGTCAAATGCTTTGCACAAGTCCACCATTTCATGATCACTGCAGCCAAGGCTGCCCTTGAGCTTCACATTCCCCACCAGCCCCACTCTGTTGCTGAGATCAAGGTCCAGTAGCACCTCTCCTCACTGGCTCCTCCATCACCTGGAGAAGGAAGTTGTCATCAACACATTCCAGGAACCTTCTGGATTGCTCATGCCCTGCTGTGTTGTCCCTCCAACAGATAGCAGGGTGGTTGAAGTCCCTCATGAGGACCAAGGCTTGTGAATGTGAGGCTGCTCCTGTCTGTCTATAGAGGGCCTCATCCGCTTGGTCTTCCTGGTCAGATGGCCTGTAGCAGACCCCACTATAATGTCACCTGTCCCTGCCCTCGCTTTAATCCTGACCTGTAAGCTATTGGTCAGCTCCTCATCCATCCCCAGAAGGAGCTCCATGTACTCTAGCTGGTCACTGACATTGATCATTGACATTGATTTCTCCATTCATTCCTCTGTTCACATTTCCAAACTTGGAAGCTGAGTCTTAGAGTTATGAGCCTGTGATCAGTTTTGTGCTTTGGACCTGAAAGCTTAAGACAATTGTGGACTAAGCTTTTCATTTTGGACAAGCTGTATCCAATTCTTAGCCTGCATAGTTAGGTGTGGTTCCTATCTATGTTTGCACAGCTAGCAAAGCTGAAACAAGTTCTAGTTAGTGATCACTGAGTAGAAGATTTATGTACAGAATTTAGTGTACAGTCAGGATTAAGTAGGTTTCAGCTATACTCATGCATATATGTAAGTGATCTGATATTTTATCACTTGATATATGAACTAGCCAACTTGAATGAAAGAAGAAGCTATACGGGAGGATGTAACATAACTGCTGTCATTGGATTTGAATGTAAGATGGAGGCCCTCAGCATACTTAGTGTTTGCATGGGAAAGATGGAGGTTTGGTGAGTGCAATGTGTTGGATTTTGTGGCAGGAGAGGTTCCTGAGGTTCTCTTTAAAGGCTTCCCATAGCACATGTGAGCATGGAGCTGGCCAGATGTCCTATGAGCCAGTGTTGATATACATAGCTCAAAGAAGTAAAAAGTTAATGGAAGTGCTTTAGCATAATGCAAAGGGAAATAGATTTAATTAAGGCCTTTAGTTCTGGGTGCCTTACAAGCATCACAATTTGTTCCTGAAAAGAGCACTGAGCAGAGTTTTGGATTTTCTCTCATTTGATTAAGAAAGCCATAGCAGCGTCTGTGAACTTCTGTGACTTGAACTCACACAGGACTAGAGGGCAGAGTCAGACAGTTGTTCGGTATGCATTTACAAGCTCAGTTTCAGTCTGATCTTAAAATAAAGTTGTAGCTAGGTGCACTTAACAGTACATCAGTGCCTCTATGGGTAATAAATGGGATGGCAGAGGTCTGGCGTTTAACAATGTTTGTTAACAATTTGTTCTCTTCAGAGCCTTCCCAGGCAAAGGATTGTATTTGAATAATCTGCTGCCATTTTATTCTTGCTTTCCCCCAGTATGAAAATTGTGAGGTGGAGGATGAGGAGGAAGCTACGTTTTTAATTGTCCCAAACAAAATTGAAGTATTAACCAACTTAACCGCTTATTTCATAACTATAACTTATGCAAACATTTTTTGTAACTGCTTAGCTTTCCAATATTTTTTGTAACTTGGTAATTATAAAACAAGTATTACTGATGATGGCTTTAAAATAGGAATGTATAGTAGTTTATTTACCATCTCTTGCATTTTCTTTAAGATGCCTTAAGCTACTGGAAAAATTATTTACTATGTCATAAAATTTCCTGCTCTATTAGTTAAAGGAAAATATTTCCCTACAGATATTTTCATATGTAATGCTATTTCCCATATTTCACAAGCTGTTTGCAGTTTAAACATAATAATATTTGCCTCTCCGTCACTGAGGCTTTTTAGAATTACCTTAGAGATCTAGATCTTATTTGGATATTTATAGCATAATTAGATTTGACGTATCGTACTTTGTTTATCTCAGTTAATGCCTAAAGGCTTGATTCTGATCTGAGATCTGCAGAGGCATAGCACCAAATTTGGAATAAACTCTGTATTGGAGATGCTAATAGCAGTCTCTGTCCAAAATATTTACTCTGCTCTCCTCCTGTCTCCTAAAATGTGTTAGGTTGGAAAGATGTATTTGTATTTTGTTTAGAATAAGAGAGAGGCAGGAAGTGGAGCCAGTCTGCAAGATTTTAGTCTTTTGTCCTGGTGCTCTCCATATATATTATCATATAGCTAACACATAAATACATTTTATTTACTGGAATAAATGTGGGTTTGAACCTTCAAATATACTCCGCTACAAAGAGACCTGATCAACTGTACTTTTGCTTTGTATTTTTTCTCTCTATTTTTAATAATGCAGAGATGCTGGTGATGCTCCCCAGAGAACTTTATTCCCATGAATCAATGAATTAATCATCACCCAGAATTTGTAGTTTGTCTCCAGTAAATGTGTTATGGGTTTTTGTGGCACGGGTTTTTTTTGGTAGCAGGGCGGGCGGGCGCAGGTGTGGCTCCTGTAAGAAGCTGCTAGAAGCTCCCCCGGCTCAAAGGCGGACCCGCCTCTGGCCCAGGCTGCCCTCATCAGTGATGGGAG